>JAGFPH010002966.1:98291-123718 GCA_018207615.1 Philaenus spumarius | reverse complement strand
AAGTTGTGTTATAGTGTTACGTTTTGTAAATGTGTACGACGCCGCTATTTGTAATACAATCGGATACTTCAATGTATGGTTGTGTTTTTGGAAAGAGTAACTTTATTATAATACAGAGTTTCACAGCGATATCGACTCAAACAAACCTTCGGCAGAGTTGTCAAATCAACTATCTAGTAGTGTAGTACGCGTAGATAGACGCTCGGAACTCGGATTTTGTTCGTGAACCCACTAGTTGTTATTCATTTTTAGCTTCAGTATGGATCGGTTTATTTTTATTTGTTTTTTTAAATGTTTATTCATTTTTGAAGTAATTTGAGTGAACTCGGCAATTCAAGTGCTATTAGAGGTGCGTTTGAAAAGGTGACTTTTAGAGACTTTGAACTGTAATTTTTTTTTTCTTGTATATAATGTGTGTGTATATTTTTATCCTTTATAACAAATTAAAACCATAAATATTGGCCTAGACAGAACTTTTATATCTTTAGAGGCAAGTTCTTTTAAACCCATTGTGCAGAAACCCATTTTTTATAAAAAAAAACAAAGTTGTTTTCTTTTATAGACAAAAAGGTTTTTTTTACAGCAAAGTATTAGTGTTATTTATATTTCTATTCACCATAAAATTGTGCAACTTTTGGCTATATTGGAATTTCTACAGTGATTTTTTTACATATTTTGAGTGAGTGGTTTTAGAAAAAACTATTTTTTTTAAATTTCTACTTTGGTCAACAAAAAAAAAAAAAAGGATAAAAATTATAAGGTAAGCCTGTTAAAGCTATTGACTGTAAAAAGCAAGAAATTGTGATTAAAGTGATGTATAATAAGTGTTACTTTACTGTTAGTGAGTATTTTATAATGATTTTAGTAAATAAGCATGCACCTAACCAAAAAACATTTAGCGCTAAAGAGCAAAATAGTCAGCACTTGGAGGGTAACAGAGGTTTTTAAGAACAAATTAGTTCTTTCCATCTTTAATACATCATGGCATAAATAATTCTAACTCGGGTTTCAGACTAATTATCCATAAAACTAAATTGGTTCAATTCAAACGCATCATTTACGAAGTACTTGATCCCGAGAGATTTTATCTACTAAATCATATTAATCGCTCCCTCTGTATCATGAATACTTCGCGTAGTAATAAATAGCTTTCTTTCTTTCTGCGTACACTCTAGTTTAATTAAAAATAATTCATACTCTCATTAATATTTGAATCAAAGTAAGCCTTCAGTTCATATACAAAGAGAGGTTACTTTATTTAACATTCCTTCAATAAATCAAACTCAACAGTCAGTACCCTTATAACTGATACTATCGTAGAAACTTTCAAGTTGTAAAACTTATTATTAAGACGGGCCTTAAATATTTAAAAACTAAACACAAGCCTCAAACTCTTCCCATCAACAACCACTAAATTCCAACAACAGAATTGCCTTCATGTACTTAAATTTAATACCTGCAAATTGTAAATTTGTTTGACCATTGACGATGATTGCTAAACTGACCATTGGTAAAATTATTATTTTTAGCGATTTTATCTAAAACGGTTGCAATTGCCACCACTGCTCCGTAACATTATCTAAAACTGTTACATGTCCTAAGTCACTTAACAAAAAGAAGTATTTATGATTTTGTCACACAATATTTAAATTATGACTTACCTGGAAATGTAAGATGATGGTCCAAATTAAACCAAGGGTCAGTTTCGGATTGCCATCTACGATATCTTCAGCTCGGATGTTTACCAATTTGATCTGTGAGCAGAAAAATTAATTTCAGTTCCAGTCTCAAGCCATCAATAATTATTGATGTGCAAATTGATGAACTTTATAAGCAATGCATAGAAAAACAAACAAAACACAGGTAGATGGTGGTTAGATCTGATGGTAATTTTATCTAATCTCCATTATCGAGTAAGCTAGGGATATTCGATATACATCGATGCATCGAAAAAATCGATGCTTACGATTCGATACATCAAAAAAATCGATGCTTATGATTCGATACATCAAAAAAATCGATGCTTACGATTCGATACATCAAAAAAATCGATGCTTACGATTCGATACATCAAAAAAATCGATGCTTACGATTCGATACATCGAATCAATCCAATGTATTACAAGGGCCAAAAATATTCGATGCATCGATGTATTTTCATTCGATGTATCGAAAGGTTCAAGAATTCAACCTACTACTGTCCTACTGAATGTATTGCTACTTTTCATCTGATTTTGATTTTACTCTTTCTCTTTGTCAAAAATTATTTTGGCGTTTTTGTAGACGACGACCTTGTTTTGCATTCTACTGTTAAATGTTGAATACATGTAAACATACTGTGTGACTAAAGACTATAAGTTAGAATTTCAGGCTATTTATTTAGTTATTTTTTTTTTTTTATTAATATTCTTGCATTTCTGTTGGCGAAGGGTCGTATAGTAAATTTACGCCCTAAGATGATAAGAACAGTAGTATAAAACTCTAAATCAAAATGGCACATAAAATAAGTCATAGGCCCAACCTGACTTGTTCTAAAAAACCTCACCTATAAATCAGTTTTTATAGGTGAAACCATTATTATTATCGCCTGATTATTATTAGGTTATTATCGCCTGATAAATCAGTATAGAAATTAATTCTAGTAAATCAGCCGCTATGGAAAGCCATAGACTAGATTTAAACTGATAAATTGCATTTTGCTTAAATTACTCTATTCTTTGCTCTTAAAATATTGGAATATTTCTATACTTCCCCCTCAAAACAGACCTTGTTTATCATAATTATAGTCATATAAACAAAAGTATTCGATGTTTTGTTTCAAAAGGAGTTTTGTTCCTAGAGTGAGCTACTAAATCAAACATTCAAACAATTCAAATGTCCATTAGAAGTTAAAACTAGCTCTTGTTAAACTGTAAATTAATCAGTAGTTGAACAACATCATTTTCCGTCTCTGAAATTTAAAATTACCCGTCATCAGTAGTAATGAAAATACTAAAACTTACAAATATATATGGCAAGAGAAATTAAGGTGGTTAAAGTAAATTTTAAACACTTACATCGAATAGAGTACAGGGGATAAACAGTATGCGATTTTGTAGTTATTATTTAATATTTATTGTATAAGCACTCTATTCACACAAAGTTTGTTATAGTTTGGTTACTGTAGCTTGTGCATCACTGATGGCGACATTGTCGTTGAAACATGTTTGAGGTTAGTAAATGTATTTATTGTGAGATTTTATGTTCGGGTTTTATTTTATCTAGACGTAAAATGTTCAAATTAGCCTACTTAAGTTGTTGCGTAATGCAAATTGTCAGACATTGTTAGAGGAAAATATATAAAAACTTGCAGTGACTTTAAATTATTGTATCGAAGAAAAAATAAAGTATATTTTCATAACATAACATTATAATTAAGTTAAATGTGTGTACAGTCTAAAGTATTTAGGTCTGAAATAGGTTTCAGAATTGATTATGACTCATTGACTCATTTTTAAATGACATGTGAATTTTAAATTAAAAAAGGTAAAACATCTACTTATACCAAAAACTAACCCTGAACATGAATCTTATGGGTGAGTTGTGCTCTAATGAAAATCAGCATGATTATTCTAAATGTATACCTTTTTATATCTCAGAAAGTCCAAAGCCATTTGCACGTTTTGAAGCATATGAAAGCGCATCCGTCCCCTTTCTCTGGGCTGAAACAAGTAAAATAACTGTTATTCCTGTTCTTAAAGAAAATTATAATTAGCTACAACATTATTTTGTTTAAATTTGTAAAAAAAAAACACCGACACAATCAACTCCTTATTTACTAAAATTAATTTTAAAACTAACAAATTAAAGAGCAAAATTTAATGGTGAGGATAGAGGATCAGCCAACCAAATTTATCTAATTGACCGAGCGAAGCGAGGTCTCCGTTTTAGCTTAACCATTCGGAATTTCGTCTGTGTGTCTGTCTCACGATTACGGCCAAACGCCTTGACCAATTGTCATGATTTTTTGCATGAGTGTTCCTTATTCCTAGGCCAAGCCATGTTGCATATATAGTTTTTTTCCATTTTTAATTTTTAACCCCTTAAATATAATAAAAATAACAGCCGCACCTTTTCTCTCAGTGTAAGCTTTTTTCCAAAGCCAGTTTTTGGCTTAACCTTAAGTCGAATTGAAAAACTAATAACATTTTGCAGGTAGCAAATTTAATGTTCTACAAAATTGTTTTCTTGATTTTTTTCCGTATCTCTAATGGTAAGCTCAAAAAAAGGCCGCAAACTTCAATTTTGTTAAAAATCATCCAAGTTTTTTATTTTAACCATGTTTTTATACGTTTATTCTTTAGATACCTTCATAAAACTTTATAATTTTATGGAGAGGGAGAGAGAGAGAGAGAGAGAGTTCTACCTGCTGTCTTGCTCTTTCCTGCGCTACGTCAGTGTGGCTTTTAACCTAAGCTCAAAACCACATTTGTTACTTCAACAAGCGAGGTCTACTGTTCACAGAACTACTAGTTAGTACGTAATTGTAGTACGTTTTCTTCACTTTTCTTAAAGAAACACATCATAGAAAATCAATTCACATTATGTGGCAACTGGCTGCTCTAGAATTTAGGGAACTCCAGATTACATTTGCACACCAGAAGCTGTCATTGCAAATGTTAGCTGGTGTGGGAGTATGTATGTTGCTATTCAAACGCAAGCCTTCGCTGTGTTTGTATACATAGCCATAACAGGATCAATATATTACTTCTCAAAGGTGTTTTTTGTGGTAATGATTCAATCATCATTTTAAAGCTTACGAGTACATAACCATAGCAGGATGTATTGTTATTAATGTTTAAATGATACTAAGTATTCAAACTTGTTTGCACTATTACTTTTCACTAATTTATTTTTAAGGAGACATTTTTTAATTACATTTGGTAATATGTTGCATATAGAAAAAGTAAATAACAAATATGCATTCTCAAATATAGTTCACTGAAGTAAGTCAATTTAAGTTAGTCTAAGAACCGTAAACCCATTGACCTTCACTGTTATCTCTACAATTTCCCTACACATAAGAAATGAAATAATCTATAGTATTAGTTGGGAGAATAATTAAAACTAAAATTATCAATAACTTTATAATACCCATTGTCAAGGAAATAGCTTAGAGGTATTTTACATCAAAGAATATTACCGTTTTAGTCAAGCAATCTTGACTTTTATAGATAACAATATATCATAAATCTACTCTACTTACAAAATATTATTAACACCAATTGTCAAGAGAAGTTTAATTCTTAAAAAAAAAAATATTTTTTCTTGAAAGTTATAATAGTTTATGTTCAAAGAAGAAGCTTTGTGTATTGTAGCAAAGATCAATCATAGAAGTTTTTGAATACTACAGATATCGGCGTGAATCCTGACACTTAGCCACGCCCTGGCGCGATGGGTCGGGGTAAAGGGCGTAAGTGGAGAAAAAAATGTATTTTTCCACACCGCTTTCTAATGTGATTCATCGTTCAAACGAACTAGTGGATGTTAACCTCACCCTTAACACGTTTACTGCTACGCATATTTCATATTTTCTATTAGGGATGGCGGTTATTGTAAAAATAACCGGTTATCGGTTTTTACGGTTTTTTTCACAATCGGTTTAACCTAGCGGTTATAATTGCTCCAAAATACCGGTTTTTGAAATAACCGGTTTTTTTTAGAAGAAAATAACAACGTATAGACAATTTTTTTATATTTACAAGAAATGGAAAAATAAACATTTATTTTTACTACAAGGCTTAAAACAACCACACAATTCAACGATTAGACACAAATTTGTACCGATACGTTTACAAAAGTAAAAATAATGCATTTTAAAATAATTTACAACTAAAAATACAAGACAAAAAATCAAATGAAATACACTATAAGACAATATAAAATAATGTAATTCATGGCAAATAATTACTGTCCAACCTATTTATAAAGGCTCTTTCACATTTATGTTTACTACAAGACTTAATAACAACACAATTTAACGTATAGACACAAATTTGTACCGATAATTTTACAAAAATAAAAGTAGACCTAATACATTTTAAAATAATTTAAAACTAAGATTGTGCCAGATTGGAGAAAATACTACATGGCACAAAGACAGTTGCAATGCCATCTTGATAGTTGATAGAACTTAAAACAGAAATGTGTAGGCCTACTTGAGAAAAATAGTCAAACGAAAGTGATGCAATTGCAGCCATTAAACGATTTCACTAGTCCAGAACTATTGCAACGCAAGACAATCGTGTTAAATATTTTCATAAAATAGGATATATTAGTGTCGGTTTTTTTTGCCCGGTTATTGAATATTTAAAAAAAACGGTTTTAATTGGGACAAAAAAATAACCGTAAAACCGATTAATCAAAACACAAAAAAACCGGTTTTCGGTTAAAACCGGTAGGTTTTTCCCATACCTATTTTCTATGGTAGGAGCTGACCTTTATTTTTTGTATTTACAGCCTAAATGAGTAAAAATTAGTTTATTTTTTATTTTTGAACCTTTCTACGTAACAATCACTGATATTTTAAAGCGGACGCACATGTGCGTCCGTAGCACACAGGCTTAAAATTGACGTGTGAAGCACGCAATGCTCTGTGTATTGAAAATTCTCCTAATACGGGGGTTGGCGTGCGAAGTACGCAATGCATTATGGATTGAAAGTACTCCTAATACGGGGGTTGGCGTGCAATGCATAGTGTTCAGTGTCAAGCTCACGTGTGCGTCCTTAGCAGTGAACGTGTTAAACAGAGATGTACCGGGTACTGATGTTTTTTAGTCAGGTTAGTAGCGGTTTGCTCAAGAGCCAGCATTCACGCCGGTATCTGTACATACAATATACAGGATACTAAAAAATATATATTGAGGAATTAAGGATATTATTATACATGGAGAATTTAAAAAATGTAATTTTTTTAAATAATTTTTATTTTACCTATGGAAATTTGGTAAAAATATTAAAAAACTAATCCAGGTTGTCAATAAATCAAAATTTTTTTTTACAAAATTAAAGTATCATGCCTAATGTGAAATGCATTAACAGATTGAAAGATAAAAATATATGAATATGATGCTAAGGCTAAGGGTGTGTCTGAAGAAAAGGTTAAAGCTTTTAGGCTATGTAAAGTAAATTGCAGAAAGTGAGCACATTAATTTCCTGTTTCCTTTGGCATCAATCCTCTATAAGGAAGTCATGCAAATTGAACATGCACACTGATATTCTAATTATTTGAAGCCAGATTCCATTTCAATCATTTGCATTTCTATTTCTAAAATTACTACTTCCAGAAGATGTTTTACTACAAAAGCTATTCCATTTAATGTATTGCAATTTAGCAAATTAAAATTAGCAACAACAAAAAAAAACTACTACTAACATGTGTCTTGTGGTTCATATATATAATAGCTTATTTCCTATATTAATTGTAATTTTGGGGAATTCACAACTGATCAAAAAATCCTTTTTCTTTGTCACATAACCTTTTGTAATTCTAGTTAAATTAGGCCTAGATAGATTTTTAGTTGAAAGTTAGCTAGCAAAACAGGTTAATACTAAACAAGGTAATACTAAATTCATGAATAAGCTTTGTAAAATAAGGAAAAATTCAGAAATTTTAAAAACAGTCTTCTATTTTTTTTATCTTTTTACTTGGTGGATAAGTTTTTTTTTTAATTAGGGATAGAGATACAAGGCCTCCTCACCATTACGACCCAAATGGATCTATACTTTCCCTTTCTATTGATCATCCCAGATCCCTCCCAGGTCTCTTACGAAACTGATGAGGGTCCAGGATCAATACAACGGACCTCTTCCGGGCTAACAAAAGCACTTCCAAGTGCAGTAAATCTCCTCCGTGCGAGAGCCTCTCACTCGCACAGCAGGTGTTGAGGCGATTCTGCTCCCCTTGGACAAGAGTCTTCCGAGACAAGCCCCATTTTTTTGAGGTGGTACTTGGCCGGGCAGTGACCAGTGAGGATTCCCACAATCCATCTAAGATTGTTCTGCCCATCAATAAAAGCTTCTGAGCTTTTGACTTAGAGAGACAGATTAAAATTTGTGCCTGCCTAAGCCCAGGAGCATCGTTCCAATGCGAGGACCAAATTTTCTCCGTCCAGACTTCAACAACATTTCTAAGATGGCCCTTTAAGCCTCCGACAGAAAGGATATGGACCAATGAAGTTTAGCTCCTATTCCATTCTAGGGTGGATAAGTTTATGCATCGAGATCCTATTAGTTCAGAACAGATGTGTTCAGTCCTTATATGTTCTCATGGTTTTATCCTTTATTTATTTTTTTACACGTACTGCGTACGAATTCATGTAGATTTTATAAATTTTGTACAGTTTTGTAAATTACTATATGTTTTCCAACTTTGTAGCAAATTTCTAAAGGAAAGATCGGGAGTGGTCAAAAAGCCCCAATTATGGTCCTTAGAACACGTTTACAGTATTTATATGTAAATATGTGTTCGTACTCTAACGGCCACATTTTAAGTCTGATTGGGTCCAAATTTGGACACACGACGCTTAGAAAGTTAGTTAGCCAACAAAATCTAACAATCTGAAGCACGTTTTCGACCGGAAGTAACAATTTTTTGAGATTTTTTAAAGAATTAAACTTTTTTATGGTTTTATCTACAAAAATTAATATAGAAGATTATTCAGCAAATTTTATTTTTTCACACAGCCATATAGCCCGTTTGGTTCCTCCAAAATCGATCAAAACGTAAAATACCATAAAAGTATCCGGTTCAAATCCACGTGGGGTATTTTATCGTGTGGGTAACATTCAACAGCTGCGAGCGAAGCAAAGCAGTCCTTAATCCGAGGCCGCAAGGTTGAGGTGCAAACTCGCAAAGCAATCATTCAGCGCTTTCGTGAATTTACCGATTTCCCGAATAGTTGTTTGAAATCCTAAAAGTTAAACTTAATTTTATAAATTCGCTCAACTCATGTCAGCGGTTCAGCTGCGTAATCGAATTATTTAGGCTTCTTGTTATTTAAAATGTGTTGTGTTTTGCATGAATGTTCTATTAATATGTATACCTGAATATACTTCTTGATTCATTCAAATTCTGGAATTTGTCCAAGAAACCAATGCTGAATAAATAAATATAAATGGTTATCCAAACCGAATAAAAAAAAATAGTGTGCTTAAGACCACACGTTGGAAGTGATAACTTCTATGACCAATTTATATTTTTTTGTCCGTACTAATATTAGAGGAGGAGGAATAAGGATAATATAATTTAAAACATTAATGACTTTGCTGACTTTGGTATTTAATATACATATAACACAAATATCATATATATATATACATACATACTATATCTCGAGCGGTGACGGTCGCGAGTTTGATGCTTTTTCCTCTCCCAATAAGAAGTGCTATGTAGTATATTCGCGTTGCGTACATATATATATATATATATATATATATATAGATACATACTATATCTCGAGCGGTGACGGTCGCGAGTTTGATGCTTTTTCCTCTCCCAATAAGAAGTGCTATGTAGTATATTCGCGTTGCGTACATACATATATATATATATAATACATACTATATCTCGAGTGGTAACGGTCGCGAATTCAATGCTTTTTCCCCAAGCAAAAAGTGCCCAACGCCGCTAAAGAAGTTTTCACTTCAAAAAACCGAAGAACGCCGTGAATATAAGAGATGGTGAGTGTGCTTCCTAGCTTAAATTCAAAATTATTGTAACAAAGTACAATAGTAATTATGGAAATACTAATAAAGAATGGAATCTGTGACAGAGAAAAGGCTGTAAGACCTCTTTTACTACAAAAAACTATCAGGCAATGAGCTTTTGCGCATTTTTTATAAGCAAAAATAACAATAAGTTAGGACTTTTTGGGTTTTTCATTGATATTATAAAATGTTGTAATGGATCACAATTCTTCCAGAAGGATATTTGTAGAGAATTAAAACACCTACAAAATGTTTTTTTATAGACCCCAATCAGACAATTTTCCACCAAGAAAAGTAGGAAAAATTACTATTTTTCAAAAATTCATATCTTTGTTAATTTAGAATATTAAGGGCAGATTTTTCGGAAAATGATTGTTTATTATGTGTATTTCAAACAGGCGGAAGATGAAATTTGTCGCATTAATAGTTTTTCCACAATTACAGTATAAACAAATTAGGTCATTATCTTGCATAATGCGACCTATTAACCTGAGTGGCCGGATTTAAATTTACCAAACGAACTCTGCAAGTAGACATTAAAACCTACAATTCAAATATCTTCGATTTTTTAATACGGTTGATAAAGTATGATAAAAATGCTTCCAAACATATCGCAAAACTCGTAAATTTGCGACCGTTGGTGAGAGAAGCAGTGGTAGTGGGGGAACCAACAGAGAAGAGAACGGCAGGGTGTGCGTATCATGCTTTCCTCCGCTGCTGGTTCCCCCACTACCACCGATTCTTTCGCCGTCGGTCTCAAATTTGAAACGCATTTTTCACGAGGTTCAGAAGCATTTTTATCATACTTTATCAACATTATTCAAAAATCGTAGATACACGAATTGTAAGTTTTAATGTCTACTTTCAGAATTCCTTTGGTAAATTTAAATCAGGCCACTCAGGTTAATAGGGCGCATTATGCAAAACGATGACCTACTAATTTGTTTATACTGCCATTGTGGAAAAACTATTAATGCGACAAATTTCATCTTCCGCCTGTATGAAGTAAACATAATAAACAATCATTTTCTGAAAGATCTGCCCTTAATATTGCAAATTAACAAAGGTATGAATTTTTCAAAATTAGTAATTTTTAACCTTTTTTCTTACTTTTCTGGGTAGAAAATTGTCAGATTGGGGTCTATAAAAAAAAACATTTCGTAGGTTTTTTAATTCTATGCAAATGTTTTATGGAAGTATCGTGATCCATTCATAACATTTTATAATATTAATGAAAAATCCAAAAAAGTCCTAATTTATTGTTTATAAAAAATGTGCAAAAGCTCACTGCCCGATAGTTTTTGTATTTTACATAACTATGTGCTACCCTTAAAGTCACTGTGGATGTAGAGCTTGCTGTTAAATTCAATAACATGAAAAAATCTCTATTGGTTGGGCTATATACAGTGCTGATGGTGTTAAATTACAACTGTTATGTCTTTGTGATTTGCAGACTTAAATAATTTAATAATTTATGTATGGTCTCACATTAATATTGTTTTCGTCAGTTGCACCGACCTGGCCGCAAATACTACTTTAAAAGAGCAAAGTTGACTTCCTATAATTATAAGCCCAGAAAAAATTCTTATCCAATGAAATTACTTATGATTAGGTCAAAGATTAAACACTTAATTGCAACTACAGTAATTAAGGTTACTGACACTAAACACAGTATCATTTGATAATTGCTTTGCTCTGTCCATTTAGTAGTTACTGTTGATGAGGAGGAATTGTATTGGTTCCATTTAACACTAAGAAGGGAAGGACTACACCTATGTTATGAAAAGTGTAAACAAACTTTAGTACAAACGATTAAAAAAAATATGAACAATTTTTCATTAAGACGACAGAAATAAATTGTTCACAAAGAACCATTTTAAGCTAAAGACATTTAAAAACATTTTAATGGAGGATAAATA
Organism: Philaenus spumarius; assembly: GCA_018207615.1. NCBI lineage: Eukaryota > Metazoa > Arthropoda > Insecta > Hemiptera > Aphrophoridae > Philaenus > Philaenus spumarius. The sequence continues at coordinate 112,052 of JAGFPH010002966.1, read as the reverse complement.
CACAAGGTGTTTCAAAATGAATATCGGAGTTTTGAGGCTTTGCAGTATTTATTACATTTAACTTACAATTATAAAAACTAACTGACCCGTGCGAATATTTCGCAAGTTCGGAGTAGGCCTACATTTACCTGATTTAACACGTTGATTTAATTCAGTTAATTAAGTTTATTTATTTACATTTTTGGTTTATAAATAACAGTTTCCCTATACAATCTTACAGTGTAAACAATCTAACTAACAGCTGTCATGCTAGTTAAACAGATGGTTAGTAGATGGCGCCTTTCATTAGGAACATACAGAGTATAATATAAAAGTTTTTTAAATCAATTTTTGTTATTAAAACATGAATTTTAAGCTGTTTGTCTATTTTTCCCGTGTAGTGGTTAAGAAAGCTTTAAAATGATGCCTCATTCATGTAATTTGATGATGTATTAAGGAAGTTATGGCGTACCGACAAAAAAATAGTCTTGAGAAATAATATATGCGATAATACATCAAATGAAAGGGCAACTCAAACAGTTTTGTTGGTACACCTGTGCACTTGCGCATGCACTTCTGTCTCCAGTTAGAAAGCGCTAGTAGCAAAGATGGCTAGTGAACAGAAAGCTTTTTTGTGTTTTACAATTTGCAAGGGCTGAATCTGTAGTTACAGTGGAATGTGCGTCCCACATTAAGTTTAAATGTAATCCCACTAAAGGTAATAACATCTGTAGGTGGTATCATCAGTTTGAAGACACCAGCTGTCTTTGCAAAGACAGTACGGGACGACCAAGAATGACAGAAGAATGTGTTGAACGAGTGAGAGAGTCTTTCAGGCATAGTCCCGAGAAATCAGTTCGGAAGGCTAGTCGTGAATTAGCAATTCCAGTGACGTCTGTGTGGTGAGTTTTAAGGAGGCGCTTACAACTACGTCCTTATCGTTTGCAGTTGTTGAAAGCTCTAAAGCCTACATACTACGGTTTACAAGCCAACATTGCAAACAATGAAAATTTTCTGGATCGTGTTGTGATGAATCGACATTTCACCTAAGTGGACATGTAAACACGCATAATGTGCGCCTGTGGGGGTCAGCGAATCCCCCTCAAATTGGTACAGTTACAACCAGACTGCTCTAAATTTAATTTTTCTTGCCATATCAAGGCAGAAAGTTTATGGGCCTTCTTTTTTGCTGAAGCAACTCTTGACTGGATTTCTTATCTTGATGCGCTACAACTTATGGTTCTTTCCTCAACTGGAAAAAGCTGAACCACAGAACTTTATTTGGCAGCAAGATGTTGCACTGGTATAACTCAGTACGCGATTGGTTAAACGACGTTGTAGCCGACCGATGGATTGGCCGCAATGGTCCAGATGGCAGAGCTTGTTTCGTATGGCCTTCGTGTTCACCTGATCTGATGCCATGAGGTTTTTACTTTTGGGGTTCGTAAAGAATGTATATGTACCTCCGCTACCAGCTGACCTACCCGACTTAAGAAACAGGAATGAAGCAGTTGTTGCAACAATTACTCCAGAGACACTGAACTTGGCTATCAACTTGATGTGTGCCGAGTGACGAATGGTGTTCACATTAAATACTTGTAGGAAAAACTGTTTGAGTTGCTCTTTCTTTTGATGTATTATGTATAATCGTAAGTTGAATGTAATATATACTACAAATAGGGGTCTCAATCCCGGACCAAAATTTCAATCCTGGGATTTCGGAATTGACTGAAGACAATCCCGGGATTCCTTTTTTCTAAAAAATCTAGCATATACAGCTGTGTAAGCTGTGACAACGTTAATACAAGTTTTATTCAAAACAAATAGTTTCTAAAACTAGTTTAATCTGGGGAAAATTACGTATTTTTAAACTGTTATTTTGCCGAATACGACGTCGGCAGTCAGCAGTGTGTTGATGACCGCACCTCTAGAGCCTGCAATTCTCGGAAAATGTTTTTTTGTTTCTTTGATGTAGATATTTTTAGTTTCTTAGATAAACTAGAAACTTTAGGCAAAATAAATAAAAACGATAGTTAGAAATAAATAGGTTAACTTCGTGATCGCGACTTGGTAATAACAGCACGGAAGCAACTGAAAATATTGGTGACCAGATTCAGGAATCAGGAAGTTTAAAAATAAATATATCGAAGGGATGATTCCTGGGAATAAAGCGCAGCGGAAGCTCTGAGCGATAAGGAGACTATTCAGTGCGGCTCCGGTGTATTCCAGGAAATGAGTTGCCACTGTTGGATTTAGTAAACATTTCGACGACTTTTTTTTCTCATTCTATTGGTGGGCTGGAGTCAATTCGAAGATGCGTTCGGCGAGTTAGTAAATCCAGGTCTCCAATTCCTCCTAAATGATGTAAATTTATAGAAAATGAGATACTTTAATATAATTTATGACATTAAATTAATATATAAATACCAAATTTTATTTTCACAAATAAATTTTTAAAGGCGATTTTTGCAATAAGAAAAACATAAAAATCACACAAAAATCGTAAAAAATATTTGTTTTTGCAATCCCGTCAATCCCGGGATTGAGATACACTAATCCCGGGATTGGAAACCGTAATTACAAAGCTTTAAAACCTAGATATTCATTTTGAAACTCCCAGTATTTTAAATCAAGAATATTATGTAAAATATTCTTATGTTTTGTTGCAAATAAAATATTCAATTAGAATAAGGTTTCTATCAAAGAAAATTATTTAAAAAAAAAAAACTTAACTTTGGGAACCCAAATAATCAATCAACACAAATCAACTTCTTAAGCAAATGTTAAAAGACAAGACGTAACAAAAATTTACAAAATACGAATGTAAACCGAACTTGAGTAAAATAAACTGTTCCGCTAAGTAAGAACATCTCCAGTCATGTTTCCAAAAGTTTAACGACTATTCATCTAATCTAACCTTTAAAAGAAGAGTTGCATGATTTCCAGCAATAATCAAGTACAATGTTCTATAATTTGTGAAACCAACGCCTATACATTTACAAGATAGCATGTAAGCAATTAGATAAGTTTATAGGTCAAAATAAAGTTTTGAAAACACAATGGAAGGAAGGAGAAGGGGTTTAATGTTATCCTAAGGTAGAGTCAGCTTTGAACTAGGCCAGAAAATTCTGAATAATTATTAAGTATAAATGTATTACTCTACTGGCTAGGCCGAGCCGGGGTGCAAGCACAATGTTATGGCGGCAATCTTGGATTTTTATCCCGTAAGAGCAATGTTAAATTTAAAACCATTTATTTCGTTTATTTTTTATCATAAAATTGTTTGTCTCATACTAACCACAGTCACAATACGAGTCCGTTTTGCGTTTAACATTTTTTTTTATCCCGTTCATTTGTCATGTAATTAACATTTTTTATGAACCAAGTTTGAACTTTTTCCTTAGACAATACAAAATTAATAATTAAAAGTGTGTCGCAAGCCTAATCCGCCATTTTATAAAGAATATTCCGTTGTTTTCAGCACTCGATTACAAATAATGCGTTTATAAAATGGTTTTAAATGAGGCAATGTCAAAGCGCTCAGCTGTTAGAAATTGCACTGATTAGATACGGCTTTAGGGTGAGGTCTGAAGTTGCTGGTTGTTTTCTCTTTTACTGGAGCAGACCCTTAATGTTAACAGCAGTCTTTCCCAACCTCGTGCAAACAATCAGTCAGTGCTTTGTTAAAATACAGACTGCACGTCCACTCTGACTTTTATCATGCAAGTTTGTATGGTGTGGCATGAGTGTTAACATAATTATCAGCGCCTTTTTAAAATGTAGCGTTTGTATCTACAATGAATCATAAACCAAAACCTAGTGAAGCAGAGTTAAAAATAAAGTTTGAAGAAAAAGATAAAAGAAATGAAAAAGTGACAAAGCAGATATTAATAAAGTAACGCCCTTTCTCACGCACCGCTAAATGTGGAATTGTGAATGACAATATAAACAACAGTGAAAATTTACCGTCTCCTTCTTCGTCAACTTAATAAGGAAGCTTGTGAAACTGATCCAGCACAGGTTGTTTTTGCAAAATCAACCTGGGGGAAGTAGGTTGAGAAAGTGGGAGTACTGGCATAGTTTTTAATTCAGATTTACTTGAAAGGAATGTAAATGAACAAATACGAGTTTATGTGTGCACTAGAGATTATAAATATATAATATTACGGTCTTAATAGAAGCTAATTTGTTAATCGGAGGAGAAGAGAATGGCATGCCTCTCTTTACATGTTTCGCGCTATGTTCGGAAGCATTTTTATCATATTTTATCAACCTTATTCAAAAATCGAAGATATACAAATTGTAGGTTTTAATTTCTACTTTCCGAATCCGTTTGGTAAATTTAAATCTGGTAACTCAGGTTAATAGGGCGCGTTACGCAAGATAATGGCCTAAATTTTGTATACTGCAATTATACAAAAACCATTATACAAACTTCATCTAGTTTGAAGTACATATAATAAACAATAATTTTCTGAAATATCTGCCGTCAATATTGTAAATTAACAAAGCTATAAACTTTTGAAAAAGGGTAATTTTTAAGCGTTTTTCCTCGGTGAAAAATGGTCCAATCGGTGTCTGTAAAAAAACATTTTGTAGGTTTTTTAATTCTCTACAAATTTCCCATTGCAAGTATCGGGATCCATTCATACTTTTCATAATATCAATGAAAAACCCTAAAAAGTCCAAATTTATTTTTATTTTTGTTTATAAAAATGCGCAAAACCTCCTTGCCTGATAGTTTTGTATTTTACATACCTATGTGCTACCCATAAAGTCACTGTGGATGTCACTTGCTGTTAAATTCAATAACAAGAAAAAATCTCTATGGTTGGGCTATAATATATATATTGACATTATAAAGATTATTTTCTTGAGTAAAATTGTCGAACTGACAGTCCCTTCCAATGGTACAAAGATTGGACGGCAAAAACTCTTGGGCCAAGGAGCGTCCAAACTTTAGATCCGGTCCTCTGCTTAAGACTAGCCGTGTCTTACAACACTTACAAGTTATTAGTGTAACTCAACACAACTCTTTCATGCACTTTAGAGCAGGTATTATTTAACATACTATACGACCTTCTGTGTTTAGACGGAACAAATTTTGCATTGCAGTTATTTATTTCTAGATATATGTCATATATTGCACAACACTTCATAAAAGACATTCAGCGAGGTTTCAATATAATTTATTAATTTTCTCCAAGACAAACAGTGTTCAAATGCAAGTATAAGCTCCTTCTCCTTCTAGCCACTAATGAATATTTAAGAATTAATTATCTTTTGTATTTGCAATCAATAAATGATATAAATAATGATAAGAATTGAATTTTCATTACTTTATACATCAAACTAAAAATTAATTCGATCAAGCAGCTGAACCGCTGACATGAGTTGAGCGAATTTCGAAAGTTAAGTTTATTTGTTTCATCGGTTCGACCAACTATTTGGGAAATTGGTCTACTCACGAAGGCGCTGAATAGCCACCTGCATGAACAAAATATATTAGTAGAATTTGTTTGCACCAAAGCCTCCAGCTTTGAGCTCACGATGTGCATTGCGATTTTGCACCTCAACCTTGCGTCCTCGAACTATGGACTGCTTTGCTTTGCTCGCAGCTGTTGAATGTTACCAGCACGGTAAAATACCCCACGTGGATTTGAACCGGATACTTTTATGGTATTTTACGTTTTGATCGATTTTTGAGGAACCATGCGGGCTATATTTCTGTGTAAAAAAAATGAACTGATAATCTTCTATATTTATTTTTTTTAGATAAAACCTCAAAACAGTTTCATTCTTGTACAAAATCCCAAACAATGTTTACTTCCTGTCAAAAACATCCTTTAGATTATTGGATTTTGTTGGCTAACTAACTTTCTAAGTGACGTGTGTCCAAATTTGGACCCAATCGGATGTAAAATGCGGCTGTTAGAGTGTAAAATTTTTTTAAGACAGCCCAAAACGTGTTCTGGGGGACCATAATCGGTGCTTTTTGACCCCTCCCAATCTTTCCTTTGGAAATTCGCTACAAAGTTGGAAAACATATAGTAATTTACAAAAATACACGAAATTTATAAAATCTACATGAATTTGAACTCAGTAAGTGTGAAAAATTACATAAAGGATAAAACCACGAGAACGTATAAAGACTGAGCACATCTGTTCTGAAGTAATAGGATCACGATGCATAAACTTATCCACCGAGTAAAAAGATAAAAACATAGAAGACTGTTTTTAAAATTTACATAATTTTCTGAATTTTTCATTATTTTAGAAAGCTTATTCATGCATTTTATCACCTTGTGAGAGAAGTCTACTGTATAAATTCAACCTGTTTTGCTATGTCCAACTTTGAACTAAAAATCTATCTAGGCCTAATTTAACTACAATTACAAAAAGTTATGTCACAAAGAAAGTTTGCACCTCAACCTTGCGGCCTCGGGTTATGGGCTGCTTCGCTTTACTCGCAGAGTACAAACACGGCCATCCCGTCGGTCTTGGGTCGGATGACCAAACGGAAAATCCCCCATGTGGATTCGAACCGGGTACTTTTATGGTATTTTACGTTTTGATCGATTTTGGGGGAAACAAGCGACCTATAAGGTCGTGTAAAAAAAGAAAATGTGCAGAATAATATCCTACATTTATTTCATTTATATTAACCCTAAAAAAGTTTCATTTTAGTACGGAAAATCTCAAAATATATTTACTTCCGGTCAAAAAAAGGAATTCCGGTTGTTGGACTTTTTTAGTTAGTGAACTCGTCCGAGCGACTTAGACAACCAACGTGTGTACCAAATTTGGACGAAATCTGACTTATAATGTGACCGTTAGAGTGCAAACACATTATACAAATTTTAATGACACCCCAAAATGTGGGGACCAAGATCAGTGCTCATTGACCACTCCCGACCTTAAGTTGCTAATTACTCGAAAATTCTATATTTATGTTTAGATAAAGTTTTTATCGGAGGGTTTTAAAAATATAAGCATCAACATTGGTTTCACAGCGGACTGGTGAGTGGTCAGGATTTGATCCTTTATTTATTTGCCTTTCAAAATTTGTTTAGATCACATGCCTACTCTGCATAATTAAAAATAAACTGTTGATATTTCAGAATAAGTTGATAAACAAACAAACGTACCAGGTGTTCCCCAGACAGGACTTCCAATAGTGAGATGAGATTGAGGCCATCTTGAAGATCAATGAACAAGTCTCCGACATGTCTGTTGGCCTGAAAACAAAATGATGGGCAATATAATTTATGTTGCATAATACATTCTACTTTGTGTTATACAAGAAGCAATGCAGTCACATAACTAAACACATTGTGAGATCTACACAAGCAATACGGAAATACGAATTCACACACAAAATCAAAACAACCAATGCTATCTTATAATTGGCTGTAAAAGTTATTCTAAACAACCATTAACAATCTACATTAGTAACTATTAAAAATAACTACAATGTACAGGTGAAATAACACAGCCTAAGTTAAGGGTCTGCTGTAGTGGCGGCTATCTTGGATTTTTATCCCATTAGAGCAGTTAAATTTAAAACCATTTATTTCGTTAACTTTTTATCATAAAATTGTTTGCAAGGTCTCATTTTAACCACAGTCACAATACCCATCCGTTTTGCGTTTCATATTTTTTTGAATCCCGTTCATCTGTCTTGTAATTGACAATTGTTAAGTCCAAAGTTTGAACTTTTTTATTCACACAATAAAAAATGTATAATTAAAAGTGAAACGCAAATCCAGATCCGCAATTTTATAAAAAATATTCAGTATTTTTTTTTTAGCACTCAACTACAAAAGATGGATTTATAAAATGGTTTTATAGGAGGCAATATCAAAGCGCTCAGCTGCAAGAAATTGCACTGTTTAGATACGACTTTAGGGTGAACCACTGGAGTCGCCATTTGCTTTCTCTTTTACTGGAGCAGACCCTTAACAATGTAAATTTGTTCTGGAGAGAACTAGTTAGACCAGATAGATAATGTAAAAATAAAGTTATGTCTGTTAGCCTTTATATTTTTAAACTAACAGGTCATATTACTGGATTACCACTTCAACTGAACCTAGCTTAGACAATTCGCAACCTTGGCATCATACAAACTTTTAAACCATAATTTATTTTCTTAAGCGATTATCAAACCTAGTTGTAGAGAGATAAACTTTGTTATGGTATCGAAACAGTGGCGACGATAGGGGGCGCACCCGCACCAGGTTCCACGTCCAAAGGGGTGTAAAATTTTGAATTTGCTTACTGACATTTTAAATCTCTATATATAAAAATGAATGTTTGTTTCTTTGCTGACCGATTTCTCTAAAAATTTCACACAATATCCATTTATAATTGCCAGGAGTCTTTAGAAGTTACAATTGGAGTTGCTACCCCAATACAATGAATATAAATTAAACTAACTTGCAACTAGCTATAAAGCTAAATTATGTAATATTATTTTAAAGGTATATACAAAACTATTTGCAATTTGATTACTTAAGTCAAAGGGATGAAATGGAAAAACTACCCTTAAAATTAAATAGTAATGCACGTAATTTTTCTGTATTCCCAAAAACTACACAAATAATTTCACTAAAATTTAACAATTTAGCACGTTACCAGGATTTTTTAGAAAATATAATCACTACAAACAAGTAGATTTTAATGGGGTAGCTACCCCTATACAATAAAAATAAATTGCACTAAATTCTTACAAATTAAAAAGCTAAAATTATTTAATATTATTCTTAATTGGTATACAAAATTTTGCAATTCGATTACTTAAGTCAAAGGGATGAAATGGGATAACTACCCTTAAAATTAAATCAAGCGATAGCGAAGCATTGCCGGGTCCACTAGTAATGTATAAAATAAAATTGTGTAGTTTATTTCATAAAATTAACCATAGGGTAAACACCAAAGTGGTTGGATTACCCTGATACAGATCAGAGAAGGTTTCTCACAGAGTGATGACATGACAGTAAAGTTGATTGGAAGGAGAGAGTTAGGAATGCTCTGATGGTTGGAAGAGAAAGATTTTGTGATTCACTCCTAAATTGACTTAGGTAAGTTTTTAGTTTTTACTTAACTATTTGTGTGACAATAGCTTCTTGTGAGAGAGATGTTTTTCAAAACTCAAACTTATAAATGTTGCCTAGGATCTACCATACCCTAGGCAAGGATTTGTAGTTTAGCTATACTTTCCATTGAAAATTCTATAGCTAAAATATTGATTTTGATAATACATATCTAGGTTTGCAGAGCAAAAGTTCATAAAAGGATTTTAAGGGTCCGCTCTAGCTGTCGGCCATGTTGGCTGACACTCCATAACGCCAATGTTAAATTAAAATCAAAATTTTTCCTTTATTTTTGATCGGAAAATTATAAACGATATGTCATTTTAAAGCTATGGTCAATATGCATGCAAATGGCTTTTTCAAAACTAAGAAAAATATTTTGTTTAATATTTATTAACAATTTAAAACATTGATTTTTAATGTTTTTTTATTTGTCACTATTAATTATAGCGAAAAACTACCAAGCCATTCGCATAAAGAATTTCGTCCCCAAGAATTTGGTATTTTTTTAAACGCTATTTGAACAATTGCGGGTAAGTGGATTTAGGCTGAGCAATGTCCGTGTAACCTACCCCCGCTATAGGGTGATTTTAAATATTTTTTTGCGTTGTAACTATTAATTATAGCGAAAAATTACCAAGCCATTCAGATGAAGAATTTTGTCCCCAAGAGTTTGGTATTTAAAAAAAAAACGCTATTTGAATAATTGCGGGTTTTAAATGGGGTTAGCCTGTGTAACCTACCGCCACTATAGGGAGTTGCAGGTTGCTTTCTGTTTTACTAGAGCCGACCCTTAAGTAAAAGTAAGGATGTAGTCTGCGTGATTCAATTTTAAACATAGCCTACCTATTAACTCTGACTACAGAACCAATGATTATATGTTTAGTCCAGTTTTGATGTTATTACAGTTTATTTTAAATCATTAATTTTAGTTAAATAACTTTTTAAGTTAAGTTTCTTTGAAAAATATTCTATAACAAAATGTAGTCTTACAGTGTATATTTAGACGGTTATATAAAACTACTTTATTGTAAAGAATACGAAGTTTCCAAAGTTAAAAAAAGTTAACTGATCTCGGGAAAACAAAACACATAATGTAATATTTGATATTCTTGATTTAAATAAATAAATTTAATATTGTTACTTTAATAAGTATAATTATTAAAATTTGTTAATATTGATTTTAATACTATCCCAATAAATACTGTATTAAAATACTTCCAAAACTATTTTTTTATAACAATTAATGTTTTGTGTAAATAAAAAATACGTTCAAAGTGTGCAGTTTTATTTTAAGCCTAATACATAAGAGCCAATTAATTTTCTTAATGCCGTGTAAAATTTAAGAAATTTTTCAACTTACATATATTTTCATTAAAAAAACATACAGAATAATTAGCTTTAGTTTCTATTATTACATTTGATATATAAGAATATAAGCAACAACGGAACTAGGAATGCATAAATCATACAATTAAAATTAGTAGCAGCTAGCAATGAAACAATGCAGAAAATCAGAGAAGAAAAGTACAAAAACACACAACAAAAATATAATAACGACGACTAGAAAACTAAAAGAGTACTAAATAAAAACAAATCATGCTAAAAATGTAAAACATCAACATAACGTCCATGCAACGTTGGAAACTTACAGACTTTGGACAGCATGGACCATTGCCATTGTCCGAACATACATGAAGGCAAGTGTATGTCTGCAACACATCATAATATGTAAGGTGAAACTGGTCCACAATCAACTAGCTATATCATGTCAAGTGCAGAATTAAGTAAACATTGTGATAGAATTTAGTCAAAATTATATAACACTAGGGGAAACTCCGTTAAAACCTTCTATGCACATAATCAAGTTATGTTTTTTTTTTTATATAATAAAGGTGTAGGGTTAATAATAACCCCAAAGCTAAGCTGGTAAATAATGTTAAATGGTTTAAAATTTGGGAAGCCAATTTGACTGTCAGGTAAAATAGAGTATTAACCCACACAGTATTGATTCTTTACCTTTACCCCGTCAATAAATACACAAAGCTATAACAGGCCTAGAGGCCGCACTAAGTAACCCAGCAGCTCATACTTGAGGCTCTTGTAAAAAATAAAATAAAATCGAACGCCACATAACATTCAAAACATATTTTAGTGCTAATCTCTTAAAAGAAAAGTACCTGACTACAATTATTAATAATATACATATTTTTCCTGGGAGCTAGGGGCCGCGGCTCCCCTCTGCCCATGATCCTATATAGGAGATGCTGGGTTTCTTTGCTCCATCTTAGTAAGTAGCACATTAATAATAAATTTATTGAAAGTATTTGAAAAGATACTACAACGTTTATTTTAGCTTGATCAAAAATAACCCTCAAAGATGTATAAAAACTAAAGGTGTTATTTTTATATAAAGAAGTAAAATGTTAAAATAAGCAGTAGTATAAATAAGTAAACAGAAAACAAAATTTTCTTGACAAACATTTACTCAGCCTACTAAGTTCAAACTGTTGTAATCAGCAAACTTTATTTACATTACTTTTTATACATACAATAATTTAGCAGCAAATGATTAAAGAACATAATAAGCAATTTTTAACTAATACATACAATATCCATATTTAATGCTGCCAATGATTGGAATTGTGCCAAGAACTAGACACACAACTATTTCATCGGCATATCCCATTCATAATACTTGCCTAACTGATTGAGAGATTATAAATTTCATTCTATACAAAGTGGAAGCTGTTGGATACCTATTTGTAAATAAATAGGCATTGTAAATCATTCCTATTTAAATAGCTGCACTTCCTATTAAAGTTAAACTATTGGTGCGACTATTAATTACAGTACAATTGCTTAAACAGGATCACTTTTATGATTGTGTAGTGAAAATACCTTCGTCCCACAAAAACGTAAATGTAAAAACAAGTATCAATCTAAAAATTTTGAGGTATAAAATATGGCCCAGCTTGATCAGCAGAATAGGGTAACATAGATTGTTTTAAAGTGTTACATATTCTTCCAGGCCACCTTTTATAGTGGCCCCATTTTGAAAGCTTAAACTATCCAACAAAGAATTAGTTTTTAAAAGTTACTCCTCGCAAAGATTTTTTTGCTTTCAACTTAGCAAGTTTTTTTCTTTTAAGAGATTCATTATAAAGAACAAAACCAACAATGTAATGTTAAAGGCAGTTTAAAAATCAATATAACACATTGTTAAAAATACTTAGGTATACAATACAATTTGTTGGTCATTTTTCACATTTCTGTTTCTGTGAAATCGATCCCGTCTAGTTAAATTTATTTATCAAGACTGCAGATTGACTTCAAATTGGGTTATAAGACATAAACAAAAAATTAACAATGTATTTTGAGAAATTTACAAATCTTGCAAAAGAAGTAGATGATAGTGTACCAAATCACCCTCATATAAGGTCTTTGAGTTTTTAATTTTTCTCTTTACTTGTAACCTGACTTATAAACACTCCAAATTTTAAGTACCCACGGGTAGTACTTTATAGTATAGGGGCATTAGTGCGCTAGTAGTATAAAGTGTACTTTTTGAACAGCTGTATCTTGTTCCAAAATTCATAACAAAGTTAAGACGGGGGTAAAAATCACATGAATAAGAAGCCTGAACTTGTTGCACAGCATTTTACATCTCTCTGTTATATTAAAACAGCTTTTCTACTTGTTCTTCTCATAATTATAAAGTAATAAGAATAGATTAAATACGTGTATTTACAGTGTAATATGGGCCTAAAACAGACACGCATGAATGGATTAACAAGATTCCCGCTGTCCATATCTACTAATCTAGAAAAACCACTGCCAAGGGAAAGGGCTTGGAAAATTAGCGGGGAAAGAAGACCCAGTTGAGTCAGTAAGAAGAAATATAAATGTAAATAAAATAAATGTTAATAATCATATTTTTTTGCTGTTGTATCAAATAATTCTTTGCTGTAGTATCATGAAATATAGTGTTCAAAACTCGTGGTAAAATGTTCTTTCCTAGTGGTAAAATAAGCAAAGCCCCCTAGTTTTAGCAAAAATAATACTTAGTTGAACAATAATATGCTATTTCACTTCATTATTATTTAATCGTTTAATATCAAACACAATATGAATCAAGGTTTATTACCAGGCCTTTTTTGCATCTTTCACCCTCCTGCATCTAAACAATTTGTATCTACTTCTCATTAGAATAACATGCGAATGTGGTGTGAACGGGTACAGTTATCTTTAAAATAATAATTTAATTTATGAATCAATTAATAAACAAACATATTGTAATAATTGTAAAAACAGGAAAACGCTGCATTCATGTGACTTTTAAAATAAACCATAAATAATTACTGATAAAAAATTGAGCGGCAAATATGTTCCAAGCTTAATATCAATCGTGAGAGCGTTTCGTTGCAGGGGAGCCTTAAAAAAGAATTAATGCATTCAATATGCTCATTTATAATTTTCCACGCACAACATGAGATAAGCTACTCAATAAAATATTTGTTCTAAAGAGCAATTTTAGTAATATTATATTACTAGCTGGCCCGACCCGGCTTTGCACGGATAGACAAATCAAAGTTAAATGTATATTAACAACAAATATATTACATAAATAAATATTTTACACTATGTATTTCTTACGGGGATTTATAGAAACTTTGACCGGGGCCCAAAC
>JAGFPH010002966.1:49369-68940 GCA_018207615.1 Philaenus spumarius | reverse complement strand
GATTTGTATCCCATAAGAGCAATGTTAAATTTCAAACCATTTATTTCGTTTATTTTTACTTTCTCCACCCTATACGTAATATATGGAGAAAGTATTGTTTTCGTACAAATTTTTGAATTTGAATTTTTAGTGGAATTTATCTGTTTTGGTGCTCCCTGAACCCCCAAAAAATGTTTAGTGGAATTATCTGTGTTGGTGCTCCCTGAACCTAAACATTTTTTAGTGGAAATATTTGTTTTGGTGCTCCCTGAGCCCAAAAAAGTTTTTTTTTTGTGATGTCTGTCCGTGTGTCTGTAAGGATGTGTACAGATCTGGACACCATTCCAACCGTCCGATTTTGATGAAATTTGGTATGTAGGTGTAGTTCTGGAATATCTCCAGGTGCATTTTTTATTTTTTCAAATTTTTTATTTTTAAGGGGTTTTACCGCCTAAAAATGAGAAAAATCTAAATTTCTCAAAAACGACTCTTACGATTTTGATAAAATTTGGCTTATTTGTAGCCCTTAATGTACCCTACCATATCAAATAACCGCATCTTTCTAAAAATGCTCATTTAGGTAATAATAATAATAATAATAATAACTGATTTTTGGGGGTTTTTGGCCAAAAATGGGGTTGTTATTCAAAACGTTTCAAAACCTTTTTTCGTGCATCTATACAGGCCTAATTGATATGTTTAGTGCAAATTTGTTCGAAATCGATCGATTAGTTTAAATAATAATAATAATATAATATAATAATATAATATGGATGTGTGTTACATGCATCTAATATTTTCCATGATAACATTTTCCTACTTTTGCAATTCTAAATAACCACCTCCTATGCTACTCTTGGGGAGGTATAAGCAGATTTGGTTTGGGGATTGTTAACATGAACAAAAATGGCGTTTTTTTGGTGTATCGTAAATTTCAAACCCTCCCCCTTATTTTTTAACAAGGGTTTCATCCAGTAGGTCACTCAATATGAGTTTTTGAGTGACCTACTGGATGAAACCCTTGTAAAAAATAACAGATGTATCATCTTCAGCATTTGAGTGTTATTTAAATGGGGAAAAGTTATAACTTTGATTGGCCTCAACATTGGGTAGAGTCAACATACAGACCCCCGGTTTGCGCCAATCTTCTTCTTTTATCAAGACCTTTAAAATGAGGCGTCACTCGATCGGGATTCTCATTTAAAATTTTCGACTTACCCCCAAAATACCCCATTTTTGGGGGGAGGGTTTGAAATTTACGATACACCAAAAAACTCCATTTTCGTTCATGTTAACAATCCCCAAAGCAAATCTGTTTATTTCCATTAATGAAAAAAATAATAGGTCGGTGGGACTTTTAAGACATCTGGTATAGGGTCTATATTACATATATGATTTTAATGACACCCCAAAACGGTAACCATCATCGGTGCTCATTGACCTAAGGTCTCACCGTAAGAGTAACTGCACATTAGCTCATCTTACCTATGGAAATTCGCTAACAAGTAGACTGTGTTTAGTGATGGAAGAGCTTTTATGCGAGCATGTTTCAACATTCATTCATAAACATTACACATTAATTTGAAAACGATGTAAATATATATATTTTTAAATATATAACTAGTAGTTCTGTGAACAGTAGACCTCGCTCATTGAAATAACAAATGTAGTTTTGAGCTTAGGTTAAAAATAGTGTGCCAGTATGGAAGTAACCACAACTCACTCACAGTCACAGCGGCCACATTGACTGACGTAACACAGGAAAGAGCAAGACAGCAGGTAGCGCGCTCTCTCTCTCTCTCTTCATAAAATTATAAGGTTTTATGAAGATATCTAAAGAATAAACGTATAAAAATATAGTTAAAATAAAAAAAACTTGGGCGATTTTTAACAAATTTGAAGTTTTCGGCCATTTTGTGAGCTTACCGTTAGAGCTACGGAAAAAATCAAGAAAACAATTTTGTAAAACATCAAATTTGCTACCTTCTAATGTTATTAGATTTTCAATTCGACTTACGGTTACGCCACAAATTGGCTTTGGAAAAAAGCTTACACTGAGAGAAACGGTGAGGCCGCCCTTTTTGATTTTACTAAAGGGATTAAAAATGAAAAATGGAAAACCCCATATATATACATGGGTCGGCCTAGGAATAAGGAACATTCACGCAAAAAATCATGACAATCGGTCAATTCGTTTGGCTGTAATCGTGAGACAGACAGACACACAGACGAAATGCCAAACGGTCGAGCTAAAACAGAGACCTAGCTTCGCGCGTTCAACAAGTTCACAAAAGTATTGAAATATTTAGAAACTTACATTCCCATAATTTCTGGAAGTCAATTATTACACACAACAGCCGTGAGCAATATTCAAGTTTAAACAGATTAAACCAATCAATACGCGCTAACTAGGCTGCATTCCCTCCAATCAAACACAAATAAACGCAGATTACTTATGATTTACAGCACAATTATAATACCACGTACATTAATCACATCACACTCTACATTCGCACGACGTTGTCTACAACTTAATTATTTTTCGTATTAATATTGGAAAGGAGATCGAGTTACGTGTTACTGTGGCTAACAAGTATTATGCAAATACATCCGCTGTACCGTGATACCGTCGCGTTTCTACACGTACCAGCTGCATCGGACGTTAAATCAGCTGCAGTGACAGGGACAGTACGTAGAGTTCCGACAACGCCCTACATATATGCAAAGTCAACATGAAAAACAATAGGTTCTATTCCCGGAGAAAGAATATAAGCGTGATTTTTACTTTCTCAAAAGACTATAGTATAGAGAAAGTATAGTGATCGCAAAAAAAATTGATGTTGAGATTTTTGTGGAAATGTCCGTTTTGGGACACTCTGAGTCCAAAAAAGTGTTTTTTTTTACAAAATGTCTGTCTGTATGTATGTATGCAAAGCTAGAGAGAAAACTATTCAATCGATTTCGAAAAAAACCACAAACAATCAGTTATTATTTTTTTATAAAAAACCGGCTCTAACGATTTTGATGAAATTTTGGCTTATTTGTAGCACTTAATGTACCCTAAGATATGCAAAAAAACTGCATCTTTCTAAAAATTCTCGTTTGGCTAATAACAATAACTGATTTTTGGCGGTTTTTTGCCAAAAAGGGGATTGTTTTTCAAAAAATTTCAAAACCTTTTTTCGTGCATCTACAGGCCTAATTGACATGTTTGGTGCTAATTTGTTAGTAATCGATCGAATAGTTTTATCTCTAGCTAATAATAATAATAATAATAATATTTATTAGTTATCTCCTACTTTAATATCACGTCCTCTACCCTACCTACAGTTATGAAGTCACAGTGAATCTGTTTAATAATTTTAATATTTTTGTGAGAAAGTATGTGCCAGTTTCTGGTACCGTTTATTTCAAAGTTAAGTTGAAATATGTCAAACCCAATATGGGCGACAATATCTAAAATCGAGGAAAGTAAAAGTCAATGCGCTGAAATGGACATAGGGTAAAGAATACAATTCTCCTTTCATTTCACCCACAATTTTGTAATACGAATTCAGAACAATTAAGCCCTAAGTCTGGTACCTCGTTCTAAGTTTGTGATGTTCTAAATATTTGAGTTGGCTTCCAGACTTTTATATAAATGTGTTTTTAATAAAACTTTTGATCAATTTGAAAATCCTGCTTAATTTTTGCATTTCTTTAGGATTTACAATAAGATGAATCACACGTCGACATATACTAAGGTGTATTTTAAGCCCAAAGTGTATATATGTTTAAATAAATAAAAAAGTTCCTAAAAACATGTGCCCTAAAACGCTTCGTTTTCCAGATATCCGCCATTTTGTTTTTTTACAAAATTCATATCTAGAAGAATGTTCAACTGATTGAGTTCAAACTTGGCATGAAGTTTAACCTAACAATGATCTGTCTCCAGAAAAAATAAGCGATTATATACAATCATGCGTTTAAAAATGGCGGCTGATTGAAAATGTCAAACCAAAATTACTCAAAAACCTTACATTTTAACAAAAAATATCAAGAAAACTTTTTTGTAGTCCTTTTGGTTCTATATCGGTTGGTGTAACTGTCAAAACAATCGGATGAAGGATAATAGTTAAGTTATGCGTAATAATTCTTTTGTTCAACTAGGCATCCTATACCAACACAGTAAACACAGCAATATTGTATGAACATATGCTGTTATTATCTTTATCTTACCTATTATCATTCGTTCGATTTTTTTGACAGTTACACCATCCGATAGGGAATCAAAACAGCTACAAAAAAGGTATCTCGACATCTTTTGTCAAAATGTTCGGGTATTGAGTAATTTGTGTTTGAAATTTTCAAAACAGCCGTCATCTTCAAGATTACCTAATTATGTAACAACTGAATACGGCAATTTGTAGTTTAGTGCAAATTTTGTATGATATTTATTTCAGTAAATGTCTCATTACTCAGTTATTTCTTATCCGATTGTAGCAAATAAAGTATGATTTCGTTTGTCTTAAAATTCAACATTTTTCATTACTGGTAACATTTTTTTATAAAAATTACGGTTTTCGTGAAATGTAACATCAAAGATTTTAAATGGCCGCCATTTTGAAACTGTTCAAGATACCGTAACGAAAGTGTATACACTTGTTTGACCTACCAAGGTACACGTTCGTGCTAAATTTGAAGTCTCTATCTGAAATAGTTCTCAAGTTATAAAATAATTTGTAAAAAACACAAACAGACGGACAGACAGAAAACTAGGCACGTCAGACCCATATTTATACGACGTTTTTTGATTGTCTTGACCTAAGGAACAAATACACAAAATATTTCCAGGGAGTTTGTAAACACCCTGTATACAGACTAGCAAGTGTAGTTTTCTGCAACGGAGGAGATCGATATTAATTTTTCTGAAACTAATATGCCGACAGAGATTGTTGAATCGGAAAATAATTCGAACAAGCAGCTGAACCGCCGAAGTGAGTTGTGCAAAAAAAAAAAATAGTTTATACGTTTTAGGATTTTAACCATTTGGAAAATTGGTCTATTCACGAAGGCGCTGAATAGCCGCCTCAGTGTACGATATACATTAGTAGAATTCGTTTCTATATATTCCAAAATCCTCCGACTGAAATAGACGGTACGGCTACTAAACTACCTACTGGAATCGTTTCGACCCATGTAGGCGTCACGTGTGACGTATTAGCATGACGTCATACCAGCAGGCATCTGCGTCGCCTACGTCGCTTTATTAACGGGAAACGAAGGTTTCGATATTTATACCCTAGTTAGATGACTCTTGTTTCGTAGAACTCGGGTACTCGGTTACTCAGATTTATTTTTAATCCATTTATAGAGTTGATTCCACACTTTTGATGACGTGTAAATCCGAGTCATACAGAGTGGCTAACTCAAAACGGATTGTGTAATAGATTTGAAAATTAACTATATTCTAAAGGAAAAACAACAATTATACAGTTTTATGAGTTCTGAGTTTGAAAATTTGCCGGCTTTATTCTGGAAACTATTGGTCTGGTGCAACTATCAAAGGTTTTGGAAAATTCCTTTCCAACAATTGCTGCTAACAATCGTGACAAAACGTTTAGGTGTTCTTTTTAATACGAACTTTTTATTAATTGTACTCATTCTAATACATTGGCAACTTTAGGGGCAAAATAACGTGTAGCTTCAGAAAGGGGAAAACGTAGAAAGTTTACTTCTAAAGTTTTGTAAATCGTTTAACTAATAGTTATAAGGATCATTTTCATTTGTGTTTTATTATTAGACTAGCTGACCCGTGCGAAGCATTCGCATTCTAACTTACTTAAATCCCTCTTAATTAAAGTACACATTACTGCGTTTTACGATACTAAATATACAATTAATTAAAAATTGCAATGTAGTGGCGTAACGGCAGCTCTCCAGCTGGGTATTGTTATCATCAGTGTTGCCAACGCCAGGAAAATATCCCTACAACTTACTTGATCTTACATTACTGTTACTTTCGGATTCTTAATTTCTTTTTCTTTCTTTTTTTTCGTATAGTTGTATTTTGTATATTTTTCCGGTGTAGCGTTTAAGGAAAGCTGTAAAAAGAGGCCTCATTCATATAATTTGATGATGTTTTAAGGAAGTTATGGCGTACCGACAAAAAATGGCCTTGAGAAATAATATATGTGATTTGTAATAATAATTTATTAATTAAATTACAAGTGAAAAAACACGGACCAAGACCAGGATTTGAAGCCAGGACCTTTGTAAATAGTAATTTATTAGCGAATGTCCATAGGAAAGAAGAGCTATTGCAGTGACTCTTGCGGTCGGGAGTACTAAATGAGCACCGATCACGGTCCTTAGAACACGTTTTGGGGTGGCATTAAAAATTGTAAAATATATTTATGTATACAGAGTGTTCATAAACTCCCTTTAACCCTTTAACCACCCTCAATATTTATGATACCGAAAATAAGTTAACAAAACTTTGTACATATCTTGTGTTGCATAACGGGAAAATGTTTTGACATGTCTGACCCTCTATGATTTTGGGGTACTTGGGGGGGGGGGGGGGGGTTAACAATTTAAAATATAAAGGTAGGTCATGTAATACACCATTGAAAAGCTTATTAAAAGAGAAACACAATGGCTGAAACTAACGCTTAATATCTTGCTTAGTTTCAAAGTAATGGGCAATCAAAGTTCTGGAAGTAACATAGCCTACAACCTACTTATCCCTAATATTAACACATTAATAACCTGCTTTGATGTTATGATAACAATATAATTTTTCAGAACTTTGATTGTCCATTACTATGAAACGAAGCAAGATACTAGTTTGTACCATTCTGTTTCTCTTTTAATAATATTTCAAATGGTGCATTACATTACATACCTTTGTATTTTAATTTGTTAACCTCCCCCAAAGTCCCTCTAAATCATAAAGGTTATGCAACACAAGATATATTCAAAGTTTTGTTATTTTCAATAATAACAATAAAAATTCGAAAATTTCCAAAATTAAGGTTATAAGTTTTAGGGTTTCAACCAACAATTTGGAAAATAGAGCTACTCACGACGGTGCTGAATAGCTGCAAAATGCTTCGCACGCCATTCCGCATATTGGGAGTATCTTCAATACACAAAGCATTGCGTGCTTCGCACGCCAATCCGCAAATTGAGAATATTTTCAATACACCGTTGCGTGCTTCGCACGCCAACCCCCGTATTTTGAGTATCTTCAATACACAATGAATTGCGTGCTTCGCACGCCAACTCCTCGGTAGAATCCACCGCATGGCTTTGAACCGGGTACTTCTATGGTATTTTACGTTTTGATCGATTTTGAGGGAACCAAGCGAACTATAAGGTCGCGTAAAAAAACAAATGTGCAGAATAAATAACATCCTACATTTATATATGTAGAAAAAACTCAAAAACAAATTCATTCTCGTACGAAAAACCTAAAAAAATAGTTACTTCCGGTCAAAAAAACGTGCTTCCGATTGTTGGATATGGCTAACGAACTCGTCCGAGTGACGTAGACAACCAACATGTGTACCAAATTTGAACCAAATCGGATTTAAAATGCTTCCGCTAGAGTGTGAACACATATACATATATATATATATATACATATGTATATATGATTTTTAATTACACCCCAAAACGTGTTCTGGGGACTATGATCGGTGCTCATTTGCTACTACCGACCTTGGGTCTTACCATCAGAGCCACTGCAACAGCTTATTTTTCCTATGGAAATTCGCTAATAAACGGGGTTAAGGGACTTTATGAACACTCTATATGATATAACTCAGAGTGTTTAACGTAGGCTATTATCAAACTTGGATAGTTGTAATCTTGATTTTAATGACAAGTTCCTGTCTAATGATCGTGATAAGGGGTGAGGACGACATTATCAGTTGTTATCACTAGTTGTTTTTAATGTAATTACAACTCATAATGTATATTAGATTGTATTTGTCGTGAGAATGATGATGAATAAACTGAGTACACTGTTATTAATACAATGTATGGAAGGAAACTAAAGTTTAGTAAATGCATGTGTTGGCGTATTGTAATTTTCTATCTTGCTGGTGAGATTTCTGCAGTGCCCTAAGCCGATGCACATATTGTTTTTGTTTGTAAAAACGTTAGCTACGAGATTTATGTACGAACATGTTTTAAAAACAAATAATTCGACCACGCAGCTGAACCGCTGACGCGAGTTGAGCGAATTTCCAAAATTATGTTTATATATTTTAGGGTTTCAACCGACTATTTGGGAAATTGTTCTACTCACGAAGGCGCTGAATAGCTGCCTCGGTGTACTAAATATATTTGTAGAATTTGTACCCAGCCCCGGCTCACATAGAGCTTTGCGGGTTTGCACCTTGTCCTTGAAGCCTCAGCTTATGGACTGCTTTGCTTCGCTCGCAGCGTACAAACTCGGCCGTTGGGCCTCGGATCGGAAGATACGCCCGCGGTAACCCCCCCCCCCCCACGTGGATTTCAACCGGGTACATTTATGGTATTTTACGTTTTCATCGATTTTGGGGGAATTACTCGAGCTATAAGGTCGTGTAAAAAAAAATGTGCAGAATAATATCCTACATTTATTTTGTTAGATAAAACTCCGCATATTGAGAGTATCTTCAATACACGATGCATTGCGTGCTTCGCACGCCATTCCGCATATTGGAAGTATCATCAATACACAATGCATTGCGTGCTTCGCACGCCAACCCCACGGTAAAATCCACCGCATGGCTTTGAACCGGGTACTTTAATGGTATTTTACGTTCTGATCGATTTTGGGGGAACCAAGCGAGCTATAAGGTCGCGTAAAAAAACTGTGCAGAATAACATCCCACATTTATATTTGTAGAAAAAAACTTTAAAAAAGTTTAATTCTCTTACAAAACATCTCAAAAACATTTTACCTTTTGTCAAAAAACGTACTTCCGGTTGTTGGATTTGTTTGGCTAACGAACTCGTCCGAACGACGCCGACAACCAACATGTGCACCAAATTGGACCAAATCGAACTCAAAATACGGCCGCTAGAGTGAGAACACATGTATATAATTTTTAATGACAACCCCAAAACGTGTTCTGCGGACCATGATCAGTGCTCAATTACCACTCCCGACCTTACGTCTCACCATAAGGGCCACTGCAATAGCGCATCTTTCCTATGGAAATTCGCTAATAATGAAGAAAACCGTGTGAATATTTTTGAAGACTTATTTACAAAGTTTAGTATTTTTGTATTGCAAGAATGACGAAGAATATGGGACGGGTTTGTCCTGTGATCGTGCCGAAGGACTGTTCATCCCTTGTAGAGGCACTTCTTTAATCATCGAATAAACCAGATTGGAAATACGCGATACGAGCTCTTGGACTATTATTGTTTAACTCATACTACACCAGATGACCCGTTTCGCAGTTAGGAGTACTTACCTGATTTAATTTAGTTCAGTTAATTTCGTTTACTTATTTACATTGGTTTATAAATAACAGTATATAACACTTGCACATGGAATGTAAACAATCTAAAAGCTGTCATGTTAGTTAAACAGATTGTTACGAGATGGCGCCTTTCATTACGAACCATATGAAATATAATACAACAGTTTTTTTAATCAATTTTTGTAACTAGAATTTTAAGCTGTTTGTCTATTTTTCGTCTATAGCGAGGAACATAAACTTTAAAGGGGTCACTTCCACTTTCCGCCCTATCTTCCACCATGTTAACATATGTCCCTTTTTCTCAACAACTAATAAAGATATAATAATTCAGTTTTTCTTCCCTGAAAATATACGCCTTTTTACATATGTGCGAACTTAGTTTTTGTGCTAATTTATAAAAAAACCTGTTTTGAATTTTTAAACTATATTTGAGTTTCCAGTAATCTGGGTAGGTTTGATAAGAGTGCAAACAAAATTTCAAGCAGATACCTTCGGTAGTTCCTGAGATAAAGGGGCATTTGCCTTAAAAAATCAAACTTTTATAAAACGCTGTAGAAGACAATGAAGTACCAGTTTTTAGCTGAAACCCCAAGAACATGGTCTCATTAAAATGTAAATAAAGTAGGTTTATATGTTTGTATTATATAAGTGGTGTATATCATTGTAAACAGAAAAGAATAAGCTATAACATAAAACAAAGAAAAACAAAAATGACGAAAACTTTTTTCTGTGCATTGACCCCCTTAAAATGATACTCGAATAATTAATTTTGATGAAGAATTAAAGGAGATATCGCTTAGCGGCAAAAACCCACCTTTGAGAAATAATATATAAGAACTAGCTGGCCCGATCCGGCTTTGCACGGACAGACAAATCAAAGTTAAATGAATATTAACCAACAAAAAATATCAATACTGTAAATATATTACACTATGTATTTCTTATGGGGATTTTTAGTAAATTTGACCCCCCCCCCCCACACTAACATTTCTTAGCGAGCACCTACTATACGGACCTAGAGAAAGCTACATATCAAATTTCAGATTCCGCGTTGGTTTTTGAGATTTTGTGATGAGTGAGTCAGTCAGTGGTATTTGAATTATATATATAGATTCCACATGACAACCTGGCGCCTCTGGTGGTACAGCGGCCATTCTTCGCCGGACACATTTCCTTTTGTGTTGAAGTCGTTAAATTGAAAAGCAATATGTACAGTTCTAACGGCGTCGTTAAACACAGGAAGTTCCTTCTGATTTGATGAATCACATCTCGCGTGGTGACGCTGGACACGAATTGGGTCAAAGTATAGATGAGGACAACACAGTACTTGGATATAAAGTGTACCTACACACATGTACACCGATCCTCACTACTGAATACATTATCCAGTTATATATATGTGACGACTGATGAACGTTTAATAATAGGTCTAGTTTAATATTGCTGCTTAGGCTGGTTTTATGCAAGGCGTTTCGCGTCCAGCGTTCCGGAAACTCGGAACTTGGAGCGTCCGGCGTTTTCACAATTTTGACCGACGCGCGTCGCTCGAAAAACGTTAGTCGCTTAAAGAACGCCCGTATGACATTTCGGTCACAATTTATTCACGCGTTTTGCTTTTGGTGGGGGAGCTGATTCATTTCAGTTCAATTTCAAGTAGTTGTGAAGTTAAGCTCGTAGTGCTGACTGCTGGTTAACAAATCTAAATATGGACCCTATAGCGATTTACTTGTTACATAATTTACTGTGTCAGAAACCGCGTAAAGGAAGGCGCTAGTCAGTACATCCAATAAATAAGAGTCAGATTACAGAGAGGAGTTTTTCACACGTTATTTGATGAGTTGAAAGAAGGCAACGACAAGTTTTTTAAACTATTTTCGTATGTCTGAAATGTCCTTCAACGAACTTTCAAGCAAAGTAAGAACCGTTGTGAAAAGTGACCCTATTTTGCTGACTGGCTTAGCATTTCTTCCTGAGGAAATGATAGCATTGGCACTAAGGTCAGACATTTCAACGATAATTAATGGATTTATAAGGTGCACATTTGAATATCTACTATTGAGACCAGAAAAATAATATTTTCAATTATTGTCAGTTAAATGTTTTGCGTTTTATGTTTGTATTTTCAAATTGTTTTCAACTTCACGATGAAGCTATGAACATATCATTCTGATTGTAATATAGTTCTAGTGGAAATGTAAAATTAAAGAGTTTTATGTTAACTTTTGAAGATGTGTTTAGCTAAAAGAGAAAATCAACTTTATAAACAAAAGCATGAATAAATACAGCTTTTTCAAAGGTTTTCATTATTTCATTATACTAGTGGTACGATCGTTTCATCAATATCAAACGATTTCGAAATGGCGTCGAAAACCGTCGCGGGCCTATTCTGTTCTGTAATTTCAGTAATTTTGTTGAATTAAACACAATACAGGGTGCAAAAGAACTGATGTAAAATATTGTAAATTCATTGTCAGGGTAAAAGAATAGAACCTTCCCCACCCCTGGCCTACCCCTTAAATTCCAAGAAGAGCAAAGACCTGTCCACTGCTTTGTCGCCAAACGCCAAACGCCGAACGCCCTGCATAAATGTCACCATTTGACTCAATGTATTTAGAGCCTACGAGCGACAATCTCGGAAGCAGCGTTTTAAATATCTGTCGCCGGTATATAGGAACGCCCGGCGACAAAAATGTTGGGCGTTGTGCATAAATACTCCCATTTCATTCAATAGAACTAGGAACGCCGGGCGACTGTCGCCGGACGCGAAACGCCTTGCATAAAACCAGCCTTAGACGTCAAGCAACCTTGGACGGAACTCTGTTTCATCGCCCTCGAGGGTTGTTGAAGTTTAACTGCGTAGTTTACCTTTGGGAGTATTTTCAATACACAATGCATTGCGTGTTTTCTTAGAGTAAAGTATTTTTGTTGAACCTTCATAGTTTTCTTATTTAATAGATCAGATCAAGCTCACAAGAGATTAAGGCTGTAAACCTACTGCATCCATGTGTATTGTACGTTGTAGTTTAATCAAGTAAATCTAAATATCAGTATGCATGCAATGCACAATGATGTAAAATACAGTAGGTTGTTGGATCCTCTGTTTGACCTCCTAACCAACGAACCCCCACCCCCTGGCTACGGCCTTGTATGTGTATAACCGTAAGAGCTTAGAAAAAAGTATTTATTCCCATATATCAGACAGACACTTCTAATGTTATTTATACAGGGTGTCAATTAGGTCTGGGACCGGTTTAATATTTCGTATATAAGGAAAATTTGAAGCTAGATGTGATTGAAGAACCTACTCTATGTAAAAATACTATTTTACTAAGATATCAAAAAATGTATCTTGGATCCGCCATTGTGAATGTAACTTTGTTTTTTTTTAATAGGAAGGTGGTCGTGTAATAATTCATTTCGATGTAGAATTTCAAGAAAAAACCAAAGGTGAAATTTGCACACCATATATTTAACCAGTTAAAAATGGCGGCCAAAAAACAACGAAATCGTGTTTTCCGATTTTGCTGTACTATTTTCTTTAATGTTAATTATTATTCTTTATAGATTTAGAATTAAATAAGCTTTCAAACGATATGCCACCCAACGATATTTGGGAGTATTTAAAACGTCCGAGTCACAGCGTTTTTGATTTTTTCAAAATTGATTTCGAGTGGTTCAACCAAATATCGTTGCGTGGCATATCGTTTGAAAGCATATTTAATTCTGAATCCAAAAAGAATAATAATTAATATTAAAACAAAAATACTACAGCAAAATGGGGCAAAATCGGCAATATGATTTCGTTGTTTTTTGGCCGCCATTTTTCGTCGGTTAAAAATATGGTTGTGCTAATTTCACCGTTGGTTTTTTCTTCAAATTCTACATCGAAATGATGTATCACATGAACACCTTCCTATTTAAAAAAAAAACAAAGTTACATTCAAAATGGCGGATAAATTTTTTGATATCTTAATAAAATAGTATTTTTACATAGAGTGGGTACCTCAATCACATCTACCTTCAAAATGTCCTTATATACGAAATATTAAACCGGTCCCAGACTTAATTGACACCCTGTATGTAGCCTATAGATTTACAGTTAATAAAAGTAAGTATGAGCATTGAAGAAACAACACTATACAGTAGTGTTCTTTCTTCAATGGTATGAGGGCCGATATAAAATAGGCCTACAGTTTAACGTTGGAGCGAAGAAAGTGGGTTAAAGAAAGACCTTGTAATTACACAAACCGCGAGTTAATTAATGCAAGTATAATGGGGTTGTAAAGTTATCAATTTCCTGACGCGGGATGTAAAAAGCTATGAAAATGTATATTTTACGACTCCCGACGCAAGGTAAATCTCGTTCGTAAACCGAGAAAGACTAAACGCAATTAACGCGCGCTTTAAGCATGCCAAGGGCAATGTTTAGCCGCTTCCTGATTTAGTATTACCTCAATACAAATAATTCGACCACGCAGCTGAACCGCTGACGTAGGTTGTGCAAATTTCCAAAATTAAGTTTATTTGCCTATGTTTTAGGGTTTCAACCAACAATTTGGGAAATATGTATTCACGACGGTGCTGAATAGACGCAAAATGGTTCACACGCCAATCAGCAAATTGGGCGTACTGCATCTTCAATACACAGTGCATTGGGTGCTTCGCACGCCAACCCCCGTATTTTTAGTATCTTCAATACACAATGCATTGCGTACCTCGCACGCCAACCCCGCGGTAAAATCCACCACAACATGGCTTCGAACCGGGTACTTTTATGGTATTTTACGTTTTGATCGATTTTGGGGGAACCGAGCGAGCTATAAGGTCGCGTAACAAAACAAAACGTGCAGAATAACATCCTACGTTTATATTTGCAGAAAAAACTCTAAAAAAGATTCATTTCTAGAAGGAAAAATCTAAAAAATAGTTACTTTCGATCGAAAAGCGTGTTTCCGGTTGTTGGATTTTTGTGGCTACCGAACCCGTCCGTGCGACGTATACAACCAACACGTGCGAACACATATATGCATACGTATATATGATTTTTAATGACACCCCAAAACGTGTTCTGGGGACCATGATCGGTGCTCATTCGCCACTCCCGACCTTGGGTCACTGCAATAGCTCGTTTTTCCTACGGAAATTCGCTAAAAACACCAAGGCTTACGAAACCTCAAGTACCCGAAAATGTTTCAATTAATTTCCCTCGGTTAAAACAAGCCGTCGCACACGGAACAAATAAATAAATCTAATCAGCTAATTGGTACAAAACCCGGCGACAAATCTTTAGCCCTCGGTGGTGGTCCTTCTCGTTTTAACACTTGTTTTACTAAACTGTCCGGACCCGGTGGACACAAACTCCAGAAGTTGATATGACCATATGAAGAGCGCGGCAAACGGGTCGGCTTCCAACAAAACCATGTACAGCGCCTTGACAGCAATGGCCTATTTCATCAAGGATGCATCGTTAAGGTTCGGTCTAACCTTTTTGGTTATCATCGCAATGCATGTCGTTAGTTGTAAAGTACGTATGGGAAAATACGTTTATTTTGTTTTTTGGAGTTTTGGAAACTCGCTGGCAATGACAACATCGATTGGTATCGACACTAAATAATTCTATCACGCAGTTAAACCGCTGATGTGAGTGTCGCGAATTTCCAAAATTAAATGAATCCTATATATTTTAGGGTTTCAACCAACGCTTTGGGAAATCGGTATACTCTCGAAGGCGCTAAATGTTGCCTGCGTGTACGAAATATATTAATGGAAATTGTTTGTACCTAAGCCTCCAGCTTCGACTCACGCAGCTGAACCGCTGACATGAGTTGAGCGAATTTCCAATATTAAGTTTACATGTTGTAGCGTTTCAACCAACTATTTGAGAAATTGTTCCACTCATGTAGGCGCTGAATAGCTGCCTATGCGTATGAAATATTTTACTATATCAAAGCCCACTAAAGAATACCGTTGCGAGGCGGCCAATGGGATGGGCGCGCAGCGTTGCCATATCTACTAGTCTCGAACACTCCTGGTATTTACCGCTCGAGGCTTGATCGCACAGTTTAAAGAATTATAAATGCGTTGAGTCAGCCGCAGTCAGTTAGAAGCGTGGGAAGAACGTGACAACGGCGCACTACGTCGATTGGAGCGTTCAAGGTCTCGGTGTACACAAGCCCGTCCCTCAACGGTATTCTTTAGTGGGCTTTGATGTAGAATTTATTTACACCTAAGCCTCCAGCTTCGACTCACGCGCCGCTTCGTTCCGCTCGCAGCGGAAAAACTTGCGGCTTCGGCTTAAGGTGCGTACACTCTAGGGTACGAGCGGCTCGCGAGCATCGTGTGGTGTCTCGAATGCTTACGAGCGGCTCGTTCGTTGCTCGGACGGATCCAGAAAAAGTCGGTACGAGGGTCGAACACAAAGGGATTCGCAGTCGTAGTGTGGACGACGAGGGGCAACATCTAGTGCTCGCGACCGAGGTGTGTTATTTTTGTTGCGGTTTTGTAGGCAGTGTTATGGCGGAGTGGAGTGATGATAAAACGTGTTACTTCTCATTAAAGTTTACCAAAGTAAACAGATACTTTGGGAATCAAAAAATGCATTTTTTGTTGTCTTTTTTGATATCTGAGGCCCAACTTTAGAGATCTTCAAAATCACTTGGCGACATTCTTGTCAAATTTTTGTACTGCCCACTCATAGGCTACAGTGCGATTTTAAATCCCAAAGCAATTCCTCTCCATTGCGATTTTTGTACAAATTTGTTCACCACCAGCGACGTGGTTTCTTCTTATTATTATTCAAACAAGCAATAACTGCCGCTGAACCACTTATTAATATCACATTTTGGCGCAATAACGCTGCATTAACCGCCATTCCTGCGTATAGAATGGCTCGCAATCGGATCGCGCGAGGATCGTTGCAGGCGCGCGAGAAAATACTTCCCACGAGCCTTAAGCGAGCAGGGAACGAGTGTGACGCACCTATATAGACTGCTTCGCTTCGTTCGCAGCGTACAAACTCGGCCGTTGGGTCTCGGCTCGGAAGCAGCATCCACGGTAAAATCCACACCTGGAGTTGAACCGGGTACTTTTACGTATTCGTCGATTTTATGGGAACCAAGCGAGCTGTGAGGTCGTGTAAAAACATAGAATGTGCAGAACAATATCATAAAATTATTGTTTTAGATAAAACCCCCAAAAAAAGTTTCATTCTTGTACGGAAAATCTCAAAAAACAGTAGTAAGCCTATTTCCGGTTGTTGGGTTAACCAACTCGTCCGAGCGACTTGCACAACCACTTGTGTACCAAAATAGGGCGTCAAATGCGACCGCTAGAGTGCGAACACATATACAAAATTTAAAACGTGTTCAGGGGACCATGATCGGTGCTCATTGACACCTCCCTACATTAGGAATCAACATAAGAGTCATTACAATCGTCTTTCCTATGGAAATTCTGTAATTACGGTTTCAAGTTAGACTAACAAAATTTGTTAAATTCAGTCAAATGAATTTTTAATACATAGAGTAGGATAAGAAGTGTTGATTAACATACCGTATTAATTAAATTCATAAAACTTTAAGACTTGAACCGACTTTACATAATAACCATATTTACTTAGTTATGACAGTTTAGTAATAGGGTTATTGTACGTAATAAAATTGTAAGAAATAATAGTATTTGACTTGTAATTTTAATTTATATTCCTTGTCCACAGAAAACAGAAAATAAAAATGTAACATGAAATTCTTAAATGGCAAACATTTTGTTATTTTCTAATTTGCGCAATAACATAATGACAACCACATTAAATAAAATATTAGGTAAAGAACGTAATTTTATTATACCACTAGCTGGCCCGATCCGGCTTTGCACGAATAGACAAATCAAAGTTAAATGTATATTAACAAAATATACGTACCAATAAATATATTATACTTTGCATTTTTTATGGGGATTTTTACTAACTTTGACCAACCTAAACCCTTCTAAAATTTCGAATTTTTTGAAAACCTTTCTTAGCGAGCACCTAGGGCCCTGGAGGAAACTACATGCCAAATTTCATCAAAATCCGTTCGGTGGTTTTTTTTTAATAACTTTGACCCCTCAAACCCACTAAAATTTCTAATTTTTTGAAAACTTTTCTTAGCGAGCACTTACGGCCCTAGAAGAAGTTACATAAGCTAGAAGAAGTTACATACCAAATTTCAACCCAATCCGTTCGGTGGTTTTTGAGAAATTGTGATGAGTCAGTGAGTGAGTGGTATTTGGCTTTTATATATATATAGATTAACAAAAGTTATGTTGAATATGAAAAATAATTTCATCACGCAGGCTGAACTGCTGACGTGAGTTACGCGAATTTCCAAAATGCAGTTTCTGTGTTTTAGTTTTTCAACATATTATTTGGGTAATTGGTCTACTCATGAGAACCTGAAGAGGTGTAATATTAGTGCTCATTGACCACTCCCATCAGGTCTCACCATAAGAGTCACTGCAATAGCTCATCTTTCTATCGAAATTCGCGTATAACAGCAATAACAATATTTATGAATGGATACAAATATGAATGAATGACATAAGCGTTTTCATATTTCTGTGCGGCATTTCCGTATTTCTATTAAACCCCTGATTTGAAAAACAATTTAGCCTCATCGTGTTTACCATTAGTCTACGCTTAAACTGTAAACTTACTAATTCCAAACTTAATTAAAACAGCAATCAAGTAATACCCGTTTAGGAAGACGAGAAATGCGCGTCCTTCCAGCCAGAGGTCGCGATGATCTAACTTTTTAGGAATTCCTTGTTTTTATATTCGTAGCTACTTAAAATTAGAAAACGCAAAGAGTTATAACTGGCATAATTAATGCTGTAGATGATATTGTAATGTTAGGGGACGCGATAACCATTAGAAAGTTAGATTAGTACGGGGAAATGTTCAATTAAAAAACGTGACAACCATTAACCGTTTTGGTTTCACTTGCATGGTGTGGCAATAATTCACCACAGTCGGGTTAATTCAAATGTGCTGAATAATACGTTATTAGCGAATTTCCTTAGAAGATGAGCTAGTGCGGTGACTCTTAGGGGAGTGGTGAATGAGCACCGATCATGATCCCCAGGACACAGTTTTGGAGTATCGTTAAAAAGTTTATACACAAGATGTCTCACGGAGAAACTTTCAGGACGTGTTCTACCAATGAAAATAAACAAAAAAGTTTCCATAAACATAGATTTGGAAATGCTTCGTTTTCCAGATCTACCATTTTGTGTTTTTTAACAAAATAATTCATATCTAGAGAACGGTTTGACCGATTGAGTTCAAACTCGGGATGAAGTTTAACCTAGCAATGATCTATTTCAAGAAAAATAAGCGATATGTTGTCTTTCTCTGGAATTACTTTATATTACGTAAATTGATATGAATTATTCTATTATGCTTACATAATCAATTTTTCTCCAATCTACCACAGGACGTCGCCTAAACGTAGTTCACTAAAATACGTTAGACACATAAGAATGTTATATTATAATGCATGTGAGTACTCACATAAATAAATAAATGTATTTATTTATAACTGTAGGAAGTTGATTACTAATGATTTTGCAAAACTACTGATCTCCATGAACCCTAAGGTCGATTAAAATAAGTAAACAAACATATTTTGTTGTTTTGCTAACTCAGCAGTATTACGTAAACAGCATGAGTACTATCTTGCTTATTCTCTTATATTGTAGTCGGACTCAAGGTTAAACACATACAGTAAGTTAATGTCAATCGTACGATTTACACTATCAGCGACGGCATTGACAAGGCCGCTAAACAGACTTATAGGGTCCACAGACGATCAACTTGTTGTTAACCACGTTATCGGTTGATGCAACAGACGACACGATAAGTTGCCATTGTCATTATACTGATGTTATATTTGGCTCCGCCCACCAAATATCAAACTTATTTGATCTTACCTCAACATTGCCGACAACATGGCATATCAACCACCAACCTGCTCACCAACGATCAACATTATCGACAACATGGAATATCAACCACCAACCTGCTCACAGAAGTTCAACATTATCGACAACATGGAATATCAACCACCAACCTGCTCACAAACGTTCAACATT
>JAGFPH010002966.1:20551-49359 GCA_018207615.1 Philaenus spumarius | reverse complement strand
CTGCCCACAAACGTTCAACATTGTCGTCAAAATGTAATATCAACCAGTAAACTGCCCACAAACGTTAAACATTATCGACAACATGGAATATTAACCATTAACCTGCCCACAGAAGTTCAACATTGTCGACAACATGGAATATCAACCGCCAACCTGTTCACAAACGTTCAACATGGAATATTAACCACCAACTTGCTCACAAACGTTCAACATTGTCTACAACATGGAATATCAACCACCAACCTGCTCACAAACGTTCAACATTATCGACAACATGGAATATCAACCACCAACCTGTTCACAAACGTTAAACATGGAATATTAACCACCAACTTGCTCACAAACGTTCAACATTATCAACAACATGGAATATCAACAACCAACCTGCTCACAAACGTTCAACATTATCGACAAAATGGAATATCAACCACTAACTTGCTCACAAACATTCAGCATTATTGTCTACATGGAATATTAACCACCAACCTTCTCACAGACAACATTGTTGTCAACAAGGCATGTTGGCAACAAGGTTGGCGACCAAGTTGATCGTTTGATAGCACCTTAAGAAAAATGAATTAAAACAGGGAACAGTTACTTGGCTAACAAACAAGAGTAAACATCTTGTAAATGTTTTTCCATAATCAAAGCTACTACCTAATATTGCCCGATTCTCAGCAATAGCAAAAGGCCAGTTAGGCTACTCATATTCCTCTAATAACGAGTTTTGTAAAGAATTCACTTTTATAGAACAAATGTTAGAATCTAATTTAAAATGCACAAGCTTCAAGTTAAGGCGTAAGTTTTAAGTATGGTGACACTTTCGAGCTTGTAAGCAAATTAAGTTACAAACGTCCTTAGCATAATGTGTTGAGACAGCGAGTGTGGCGAATGGCGGCCTTTACTGTGACCGTTGCTAACAGACTGTATAGCTTCAAAACAAGTTTCTGAATAAAACAGTCGATAAAGTTGGACGTTTAGTTGTGTGGTCAGTCCAAACACTTCCTTATATAGAAAATGTATCCGTACATTCATGGGCTAATAAAAGTTCACTAATTCTGTCGTTAATGTGTTTTAGTGTTCTTTATTCGTACAATCCGGGCAATCTTAGGTCTTATCTGTACAATTTAGTTGTGCGGTCAGTCTAACTACTTAATTATAATAGGCGCTGCGAGCAAAACGAAGCAGCGCGTGTGCCGGGGCTCTAAGATGAAAGGTTCAACAAAATCCTACTAATATATTTCGTACACGCAGTTAGCTACAGATATCGGCGTGAATCCAGGCACTTGGACTCGCCCTGGCGCGATGGGCCGGGGGTGTGGGGAAAGGGCGTAAGTGGAGAAAAAAAAACATTTTCCCACGCCGCTTTCTAATGTGACTCATCCTTCAAACGAACTATTGGATGTTTACCTTACCTTTAACAAGTTCACTGCTACGCGAATTTCGTATTTCCTATGTATGCCAGGAACTGACTGTTTATTTTTTTTATTTGTAGCCTAAATGAGTAGAAATTACTTTATTTTTGAACCTTTCTACGTAATTAATCACTAATATTTTAAAGCGGACGCTCATGTGCGTTCATAGCGCAGAGGTTTAAAATTGGCGTGCGAAGCACCCAATGCTCTGTGTATTTAAAATACCCCCAATTTGCGGGTTGCCGTGCGATTTCCCAAATAGTTTGAAACAAAAAACATATAAACTTAATTTTGGAAATTCGCCCGACTCACGTTAGCGATTCAGCTGCTTCATCGAATAATTTTTATTTTATTGGTTGTAAAGGGATTACACAAATAGCATAATTTTATCATTTATCGCTTATTTAAAAAAGAAGTACGACTACGTATTTTTAAATTCCCAAACGTAAATTTGTTTGTAACACAAAAAATTAATGAAATGTACTTTTATTTAAATGTCCGAGTTTTAACATTATCTTTCCTGGACACAAAACGACGTCTTATAAATCTCCTGTTTTTACACTGCATTCATGTATCCGTGGGAAGAGAGCCCACACTATCCTTGTCACTATTCCTTTCTCTTTAGAATTGATACATGTGTCTTTCTTTCCAAACCTACTACGCCTTACCTTCTACATAGTTAGATAACAAACTTGACTACGTGGTTTCATGGGATCGTTTAAGTACACTGGACAAACTTGCGAGTGTGAAATAGGCGTAATCTACACACACACACACACCGACACACGAATTAGGCTACGTAGATTGCGAGTATTTCCGCATTATTTTAGGGATATAAATTGTTATCAGAAAATTAAAAGAACAAAGCTGATTTAAAATTGTTCGCCTACTGCATTATAAAACATGTTGTTTTAGAATTAAATGGAACAACAGACGAACCGCTGACGTGAGTTGAGCGAATTTCCAAAATAATCTTTTCTCAGTCTTGCTAGACGTCATCAACGTTAACGAATTGAAACGCCCGCCTACCAACTGAAATATCTAGGCCTACACTGTAAAGAATTTGAGCGTATCTAAAAAACTTATAAATGGCTATAGGCACGATCTTTTAAGCGACAGCTAAAGATTAAAAATGTGTATGACACTAACTGTGGAACCTAAGGTTGTGGTTTGTAAGATGGATGTATTAAATTTCAAATCGTTCGTTTTAGACAAACTAGGGCCTCTGCCCCTGGACGCTTCGCTCGCAGTTGAAAAATTCGCTAAAGAATCTCGTTAATCTTTGGCTCGTTTGTAGGCTACATAGGTTTGTAAAATTATGAAACCAGGCTTAAATATATTAACAGTAACTACAGGATTAATTATAACCTCAAATACATGCTTTAGAAACGTGAGGGGCTTTCATTACGATTTTAGTCCTAGTTCTACTATCTTCTGTCAACTAAAGTTTTGAAACCAGGCTTAAATATAGTAAAAATTATTGCAGGATTAACATAACCTCAATACTATGTTTCAGAAATGAGCCAGGCCTATATTACAAAATTGACTATTAAAATTTATCCATCTTTGCCAAGTTTAAGTTTTTTTTGACAAAATAAATTGTTAAATCAAGCCCAATTTATTCTAATTCCAACGTGCTAAAAGTACGTAGTATAAAGTAGCTTGTTTTTTTAACAGTAATTAAAAACTATCCAATGAACAGCTGATTTTGGATAATATTCAATCTCAGTTCTATTCCACTCTAATTCCAACGTGTAAAACAGTATAAATTAGCTTGTTTATAAACAGCTGTTTTGATCGCTTTATTTACTATTTAGTTGTTATTTCGTAACCAACATGGCAACCTATAAGACCCTATGTTAAAATTGTTCAAATTTTAAATTAGATTTTCTCAAAAAATTGCGTTTGTACACGAAATACAACTATATGGGTGTACTTAAAAATCAAAACTACACCTAAATACAAAATTTCTAATTTGAATTCGTTAGAGCCGTTTTCGAGATCCGCGACAGATACAAAGATAGATACAAGAATTGCTCATTTAAAGTAATAGGATTCGACTGTGACGGGCACACGGACAAACAAGTGTTTCTAAAGGTGCGTACACACTTGCGCGCTGCTCGTGCGCATTGAATTCGTCATACTTGTACGGAGCGCGCCGTTCACGGCGATCCATCTCCTGTCGGTTTTTCAACGAACAGATCGAATGTTCGCCATTCATATTTGGACGGGAGTGTGTAAGGTTTATCGTTTTTAGCGCGCATGTGATTTTTGCCTTTCAAGATATTAATTTTATAGTGATTATGGATTGTTCAGAAGCGAACTTAATGAAATTAATAGATTCCTACAGAAATCAATCTATTCTCTGGGATCCTCTGCATAAGGATCTTTTTTTAATATATGAAAGCAGATGCATGACGAGAAATATCCGCGGACCAGTGTAAAAAAACAAATCTTTGCTGTCTACATACCGAGGAGAGAAGAGCAAGTTGAAAAGCATCCTGGGAACAGCAGATTCTCAAAGTCAGAAGGTGACATTCGACAAAACATTTTATTGACCGCTTATTTCTTGCGACTTCAACTCCATCATAAGTTCTGAACTATTTATTTTTTGTAAAGTTCAGTGGTCCACCAACGTCGAGTTTTCCTTTTGTTTTTAGACAAACTTGCCGTTAGTAATGCCGCATCATTCACCACCATAATCGCGAGATTTTCCCGTCGCAAAATCATGTTTACAATTTTAAAATGAATACTGAATGTTCGTGGGTTTCCTATGGATCGCCGAAGGTTCGTGGCGCGCAAGTGCGTACGTACCTTAAAGGATTATGTTCTAAATCAGAGGTTCTCAAAGTCCAGGCCACCACGGACCCCCACCTGAGAACTTGCCAACTTTGCGGACCCCTCCCCCCCCCCAATTTATATGATACATTTCAATCTTATTTCCTAATATGTACTTACCAAGAATTCTATATATTTATTCAGCTTTCTATATATGTTTTAGAACTACTGACTATTTCATTACTTAACACTATTATTTTGGGATGTGTTAGTCAAAATTAATTTAAAAATCAATACCTAGGAATAAATGTTATCAAATTCCAAATGTTCTTACAAATGTTATTAAAGGTTTACTAGTAATAACGAACTTATTGATGTTTGTGAACAAAACATTGTTAGCCTCGTTTAAGTGCTGATATTCTTCATATGAGTTGTACAACAAAGACGTATTACGATTTTAAATGACAAAACTGAAATGCTCAAACGTGTTTAATTACACAAAAAGTAAGAAAGTAAAACATAGGCTAGTAACTTATGAACATGGGTATCTATAATATTTTAAAATAATATTTATCAAGTCTCCTTTCACAAATCATTGCGTCATCGTCTCTTGAGTTTTCACAGATAAATCAATGGGACGAATGAAGTTGTTTCTTCGATTTGATAATATCCAAGGTGTTGGGGAGAATTGTTGAAATCTTAAACCTCAATGCTGGTTCAATATTCTTAAGTCGATTTCTTTTAACACTTTTTATGTTACAAAGTGTAGAAAATGTTTGCTCACACAAATAAGTTGTACAAAAAGGGACAAGATGTTTGAGTGCTTCGTTAGCTAAATCTTTGAATTCAGACTGGACAAGAAACCAAAAATGACATAAATCATTTTCTTCTTTGTAGATAACTTCCCAAGTCCCACTGCAAGATAACTCTACTAATTCATCTTGCTTACCTTCAGAGAGGCTTGAAAGACTAGCAATATCTCTTTTTTTAAATGGGTATCTCATCCAGTCATTATTGGTATCTGGTTCAGGGAAGTATTTTCTCAATGCATTTGACAAATCATCATGTGTTCAACAATTATGTCTTGGACTTCAGAGGGAAGACTTTCTTCAGATGTCGTTAGAAAATGTTGTAAAACAGGCAAAGCAGTGTAGGACTTTTTTGCAACTCGACCTGCCCACAGTTTCAGCTTTACAATCATTGCTTCGATTTTTTCTTCTACAAGGAATACATTGATATCAGCTCCTTGTAGCTTCAAGTTTAAAGCATTCAAATGGTTAAATATATCAGCCAAATACGCAATTTTGCAGAGCCAAGAGAAGTCATTAAGCTTTTCTCGTAGAGTAAATTTTTCATGTTTTGTTTCCAAGAAAAATAATGTCACTTCATCAGCAAGTTCGAAAAAACGCTGTAATCCATTACTGATTACTTGACGTTTTCACTAAACACAATGTAATACAACCAACGGAACTAATGTACTAAAGAAAAAAACCTTCGCAACACTACACTGCAATGTATTTACCACGGCAACGAGTCAAAGAAACATAGAGTGACAATATGCGAGAGTATTTTTGAGGTGAAGAAGCACTGTTGATGTTTTGTTTGGTTGCCAAGACGCGCATGCGCAATGCGCATCCCCCTTCCCTCTCAGCGCTCAATCTGTACAGTCACTACAGTCAATATTCGGACTTTGAAAAATATTTCTAAATCCTCCAGGATGTAAAAGTTGGAAACACCGGATGTAAATCGGACACGCTCTTGAATCAAGTTCGGTTTAGCCTAGTCAATTAATTATAAAAAATGTTAGTCCGGTAAATTTCTGATGTATTCTGCACCTACAGTTGTTTACTTTAAAATAACAAATTGTGTATTTTAAGTTAAATAATACAAAACCCATTCATTATAAGGTAGTAATGAAGATAAATATTTTATTGTGTAGTGAGGGAAAAAGTGCAGGGACAATTAATGAAATAGAGGGGAAAAAAGGGGAAATTTTGATCATGGCGAGGGGAACTTTTCGTCGTAAAGTGGAAACACTGCTACAGTGTGTCAACTGAAAGAGTGAAAGTCACTGCTACAAACTGTCCTCACTGACAACTAACTAATTGTAGTTATATATCTATGCTATTTATCTACTCTAGCTACATGTTCTGGTTGAATTTAACTTATTTTCTACTTTTTAGCAGGCTAGCACCGCGGACCCCCTGATACAAGCTCGCGGACCCCCAGGGGTCCGCGGACCCCACTTTGAGAAACTCTGTTCTAAATCGTATTGTCCAATACGCCGTAACTCATTCCACAGCAATAAACTCCTAACAC
Organism: Philaenus spumarius; assembly: GCA_018207615.1. Classification (NCBI taxonomy): domain Eukaryota; kingdom Metazoa; phylum Arthropoda; class Insecta; order Hemiptera; family Aphrophoridae; genus Philaenus; species Philaenus spumarius. The sequence continues at coordinate 42,847 of JAGFPH010002966.1, read as the reverse complement.
ATAAAAGACTGATAGCATCAGAGATTTCCAATTGTTACTGGTCATTTTAGTATATTATTGATGTTAACGTCCAACTGTCTTGCGGTATCGGACACATCTACCTTTCACATTGAAACATTTAATCATGTCTCAGGACAGTCGATCTCTGACCTTGTCATGTCTGACACGCGTTTACTCCTGAACAATGGCAAATGTCAACTTTGTAACAGCCGACCTCTCATTAATACTCATGGAACAAACTAATGTTACGTTACGAAACCGAAAAGCAGAAATCTTGGAGATGTTTAGTTTTCGCCTTTTAATCTTGACACAAATACAAGCGCGACCTGAATGTATTTCTAAATACGTCGGAACGTCAATCAAATTGTATTTACTTTTGCGAGTAATTAGTATCGAATTAATTAACTTATAACAGCGTGTCATTTTGAATACACACGGTAATGAATCGATGTTTGGTCTTGACATGCTTTTAAAGTGAATTGTGAACTGCTGATAACAATTCGATACATCGATTTTACTCATCAGCGAAGATTTTCGAACTGAATAACTATAAGCAGGAGTTGTTCTTGAGATAATTTTCTTGTAAAAAAATATTTAAAATACAACTCCATCAAAACTATTCTGTACCGGTTGGTGTAACTTAACTATCAAAACAATCGGATGAAAGATAGTAGTTAAGTTTTAAAGATAATGACAGCATAATCAACCACAATATTGGAATGTTTTGCAAACTTTTACTAAGATATTTATGTATATACAGGAAGTTTCGTAATGACTGCAATATTCTAGGATTTGATCCAGCACATAATAATGAGAAAAAATAATTTGGCCATGAGTCCGGAAATTCTTAGTTTTCCCCATGGCCGGCATTTTGTTCGTATTCACTAAATAATTTTTATCTAGAAAACTGTTTGATCGATTGAGTTCAAACTTGACATGAAGTTTAAACTGACAATGGTCTATTTGAAGTAAAATAAACGATTATATCCAATAATGCTTTTAAAAATGACGACTGCTTGAAAATTTCAAACCTGAATTACCCAAAAAACCGTATATTTTAACAAAAAATAATATGTATTACACAATTTGTTTGTAATAACTGTCAAACCAATTATTACACATAACAACTATTATCCTTCATCCGATTGTTTCGACAGTTACACCAACCGATAAAGAATTAAAAGGGCTACAATAACGATGTCTTGACGTTTTTTGTTAAAATGTACGGTTTTTGGGTAATTCTTGATTGAAATTTTCAAACAGTCGTCATTTTGAAACGCATAATTGGATATAATCGTTTGTTTTACTTAAAATAGATCATTGTCGGTTTAAACTTCAAGTCAAGTTTTTCATCGGTCAAACCGTTCTCTAGATAACAATTATTTAGTGAAAACAAACAAAATGGCGGCTATGGGAAAAATAAAGCGTTTCATGACACATGTCTAAATTATTTTTTTCTCATTATTATGTGCTGAATCATATCCTATAACACTGCAGAGACATTGTGAAACATCGTGTATATACATAAATATCTTAGTAAAAGTATGCAAAACATCCCAATATTGTGGTTGCGTATTCTGTTATTATCTTTCACTTAACTGCTATCTTTCATCCGATTGTGTTGACAATTACACCATCCAAAAGGGAATTAAAAGCGATACAAAAAATGTATCTTGAAAATAGTTGTTAAAATGTACTGTTTTTTGGGTAATTTAGGTTTGAAATTTCCAAACAGTCGCCATTTTGAAACGCATGATTGGATATAATCGTTTATTTTACTTAAAATAGATAATTCTTAGTTATAACTTCATATCTAGTTTGAAGTCAATCGGTCACACCGTTCTCTAGATATCTATTATTTTGTAAAAAAAAAACACACATACAGACAGACGAAAATGTAAGCACCGTATGTTTACATTGTGAAATATGTTTGCCTCGATCCCAGGAACAAATCCACAAAAGGGGACCAGAGAGTTCGGGGACACCCTGTATATATTGGCAACTAACAAATGTTTTAACATCTATGAACCATTAAACAATTAAGAAGATAGAATGATTTATCTTTCATTCAAAGCACGCAGTAAGACACAAATTTAATTCATACTTCAATTGCTTGGAAATTAAAAATAGTTAAATCTCCTGGAAAATAATTTAGCATTTCAAGGATAGATTTCTGTTCCTTTAGAATCTAGAATAAGAAGTGATTACTGAATTATTATACCCAATCTACTTTATCAGGCACTAAAATGTAAATCCATATTCGATATTACATTGGATAACCTCTACAGTAGGGACAGTTATAGCAATTAAAACATGCAATCTTGCAATCAATTCCGGCTCTGGATATCATTACTTACGATAGAATGTATGAAGTCATAAGTGGCGCCAATTTCATCTTGGTTGATTAAAAGCATATCTTTGATAGCTGACCCAGGCGTGGTGTCGGAATTCTTTATCAATTTAATTATATTTTTAAGTCATTCATTTGCTGTTTGGTCAATATAATGCTTCGTCCTGACTGACTTGTCATACAATCAACTTAGAGCAAAAGCTACTTAAGGGTCTGCTCCAGTAAAAATAAAATGGATTTTTATCCCATAAGAGCAATGTTAAATTTCATACCATTTATTTCGTTTACTTTTTATCATAAAATTGTTTGCAAGGTCTCATTTTAAGAACAGTCACAATACGCATCCTTCTTGCAATTTACATTTTTAAAAATTTCTTTCATTTGTCAAGTAACTGACATTTTGTAAGTACAAAGTTTGAATTTTTTTTCTAACACAATAAAAAATTAATAATGAAAAATAATTTGCAAGTAGGATCCGAAATTTTATAAAGAATATTCAGTTTTTTTTTTCAACCCTCAATTACAAAAGATAGACTTATAAAATGGTATGAAATGAGGCAATGTCAAAGCGTTCAGATACAAGAAATTGCACTGGTTAGATAGGGATATAGCGATACCGGAAGTGAGTTTCCTGTTGCTTTCTCGTTTACTGGAGCAGACCCTTAAGGCTCGGTCCCTAAATTCAAAACGGCGAAGTTTGCTACCAATTTCAATGTTAAAATAACCTAACCATACCTTCACTTTTAAGCATATTTTTGGGTTATTTTCGTAAAAAAACTAAAGTAAAAATAGATTGTCGGTGTTGATTGCTAAGGCTTTTTGCAATATCTCGTTTTGCAACTGAGTAAAAAATTAATAAAGTTTACTATTTATATCATACGTTTATGATAACAAAACAACGGTTTTTGAAATTGTATTCAGTAATCAAAATTAGCATATGACAGTACTTAAAAATGAAACCAAATTTTTAAAATTATTCCACTAATTAACGGAAAAACTACTTATTCTGTAGCATTGCTCTTACGGGAATCAGATTCAATATGGCGGACAGGGTATCCTCCCCTTAAGATACAATTACGAAAATTTATACGTAAGGGTCTTATGGGGTCATGGACGCACACGGAGAAACGATTTTGCAAAATGTTTATTTTAAAAAGTAATAAACGGTACCAGAAACTGGCACGTACTTTCTCACAAACATATTTAAATTATTAACACGTTCACAGCTAAGGACGCATATATGTGAGCTTGACACTGAACACTATGAGAAGCGGCCGACGCACAGTGCATTGTACGAAAATCCCCGTATTGGGAGTATTTTCAATACACAGTGCATGCGTGCTTCGCACGCCAACCCCCGTATTGGGAGTATTTTCAATGCACAATGCATTGCGTGCTTCGCACGCCAACCCACATGCTGGGAGAATTTTTCAATACACAGTGCATTGCGTGCTTCGTGTATTTGCACCAAACATGTCAATTAAGTCTGTAAAGATTCACGAAAAAAGTTTAGAAATTTTTTGAAAATCAACCCTTTTTTGGCCAAAAAACCCCTCAAAAATCAGTTATTATTATTATTATTATTAGCTAAATGATAATTTTTAGAAAGATGCAGTTTTTTGCATGTGGTAGGGTACATTAAGGGCAACAAAAAAGCCAAATTTTATCAAAATCGTTAGAGCCGTTTTGTTAAAAAAAAAATAATAACTGATTTTTTGGAGGTGTTTTGGCCAAAAAGGGGGTTGTTTTCAAAAATTTTCAATACCGTTTTACGTGTATATATACAGACCTAACTGACATGTTTGGTACAAATTTGATCGAAATCGATTGAATAGTTTTCTCTCTAGCTTTGTATACAGACAGACATACATTTTGTAAAAACCACTTTTTTTGGACTCAGGGGGTCCCAAAACGGATATTTCCACAAAAATCTCAACAATGTTTTATTTTTGCGATCACTATACCTTCTCTACACTATAGTAGAGTGCAAACTCGGAGGTTCACTCCCAGCCCTACATCAGTTGAGAAAACTCTTCAGATCAAAAGCCTGTCAACGCATGTTTGTTTACCACAGATTGTCATATTGTTCGACACATCTGCGGAACGAGTAAAAGCACTCTGAATAATCCTCGTAGGTTTACCGTAAACCTATCTCTGTCAGTTGCATAAGGCGTTATATTGGTATTATGCAAACGTTTGCTCATTAGCTTCCTTGGTAATTCATTATGCATACAGTGCTAATGATAACAATCCGGCCATGGCAGTTCGCCACAAATTTTGTCACTGTCGTAAGCTTTATGAATAAAAATACTTAAAATTAGTTGCTTTGAAAGTAAAAGGTAAATATGAACAGCAGTGAAGCGCTATCTGAAACCGTTAGGCCTAGACTACAAGAGCGTGCAAAACGCCGCCGATAGTACGCGGCAAAATGTGATGGACTTACATAAAGCCGACAATCAGCGGCGGATTGAACGCGACGCTTTGACTACACTAGCGCATAAAATGCCGCCGATTGTCCGCGCACAATGTGACCGCCATTTGGACCATTGTTAGCCGGATTTTTGAAGAAAATAAGAGCTATTACACTCGACCCAACTTGAAAACGGTTCGTCGGAGGAGGGTAAAACTTCGTTTCTATCCGTTTCAGACCATTTGGATACGATACCAAAAATGCATTACTTTATATATATATACAGGGTGTATCAGAGCGGGTGGCCGGCTTGTATAGCATTGAAACGAGAATACTTAGACATTTAGTTTAAACCGATAACCCCTTATTTCGACCCCAAGGAATTCAGGAAAAATGTTTTCTAACCTCTAAAATGCCCCAAAAGGGTATTTTTGGGGGATGGGGGTTCGTTTTTGGGAAATTTTCAAACGTAAAGGTAGGTCGTGTTGTACCTCATTTTAAAGGTCTCGGTACACTGATCATTTAAAAAAATTTTTTTTCATTTATCTTGCACCGTCAATACAGGGTGGCCCGAAACATCATAAAAAGTTAAGTTTACATATCTTTTTACATCTGATATAAACATTTTTTTAAGAGCTACAACAATTTTTAAAGTACATTGACAAAGATGTGACCTTTCAAACAATACCTAATTTTGGTAGGTTTTCTCACATTTTTAGCAGGTTTAAAAATGTACAACTTTTAGAAGTTTAAAAAGTCAATATCTCAAAATTTTCAAATTGCAATGTGGGTCATCTTAACATATCAAACTGAAGCCCTTACAATTATCAACATTTTTCATATATGACCCTTTTGGGGCATTTTAGAGGGTTGAAAATGTTTTTCCTGAATTCCTTGGGGTCGACATAGGGGGTTATCAGTTTAAACTAAATGTCTAAGTACAGTATACTCGTTTCACCACCCGTATAGCCGGTCACCCGCTCTGATACACCCTGTATATATATATATGTTTTATTCCCGGATCGATAAGTGGTAGTAAATATGCTTCAAAATTGCATTTTTGGTGAAAGGGTCCTAGTAGGATTCTTTAGATACACTTTTTTTTGTTTTTCGATCGGATTCAAAATGGCGGAGTTATACCGATTAATCGTTTTTGGGTAGGGATTTAAGGGTAGTCCGTGTGCAATTTTTGAGCTATATCGTTCGAAAGGTAATTAAATTTATTTGAATCTATCGAGTTCCAATATGGACACCATACAGGTCAGATGTGTTGCTGATGTTGCTGGCTGTTTTTAAGAAGAAACGTCGAGCTAAGATGCGTTTGCGGTCGCACCCAACATTATCAAGACGTTTGGTAACAGGGCAGTTTCAAATAATGTTTAATACAAATAGAATGTACCCAAAGAAATTTTGTCAGTTCTATCGTATGCCAGTGAAGTCGTTTGACAAACTGTTTGGTTTGACCAGTGAGTTAATAGTGAAAAAAGGTATTGTTATGAGGAAAAGTATTGAGCCAGCCGAAAGACTTGCTCTGCCTCTGAGGTATAGCCCAGTCAATCTGTACATCCTCAGATGCAAAAGGTCGGGTAGTTCTGATTTTTTGGTATGTTGTATGTATAGGGGTACTATTTAAAATTCCAAGTTTTCGACCTCGGGCGTGCTCCGCGCGCGCCACCGGCGCCGAAAACCCCAGATTTTGTTGACCTTGTTCTAGTTTTTTCACATTTTGAGCATTAAGGACTGGTTTGACAAAATAAATTAACCAGTCCTTTTTTAAAGAACAGTAAATTTGCCACAATTTAAAACTAAAATCAACTTCCTGAGGATAATACTTTTTGAGTTACAGTCATTCAAAATTTGAGCAAATTTACAAAATTTTCCAAAATCTTAGTTTTTACAAAGTATTTTTGTTTTTTCGCTGTGAAATAAGGGTTTCTCAGCAAAACTGATAAGGACTAACTTTAAAATAGAGAAAGGTATCTTTAATATGTGACCAAAATGGGATTTCTACCATGAATAGCTTCTGAGATACAGCTGTTTGAATTTTGGGTAAACTTCCAATAAATAAATAGTATAAAATTTAAAAAAAAATGTAATTGAAAAATTAAAATTGTTTGTACGAGGGTACAAACTATGTACAATCACATCAAGTTTAATGTATTTTAAATTAAAGAGTATATACAGTAAAACCCCGGTTAACCGAAATCGGTTCAACCGAAACCCGGGTTATCCGAAACCCCTCCAAAAATCGGAAATCCAAAAATAATGAGCCATATTATATTGTATGTACAATGTTATTATTTTAAAAAAATCAAAATTAAAACCTTTTCTACATCTTAAACATTTATTACAAATTAAGTAGCTGCTTTAAAAAAATGTGCCAATATCAAACGTTGATTTCAGTTTTCTCAGGACTCGTAAAAAGTTAGAAGTTCCAAACCACGAAATAAACAAACCCCCATCCCTAATCTGTCGTAATTGTTTTTATTTCTTTTCACACAGTGAGTCAACGACGGCTGAGCTCCTTCTAATGAAAAGATGGCCGGACATCGCTGCTCGAAAACGTTTGGAGGCATACAAGAAACAAATAAAACTTACTGAGTTTTTGCATGAGTAATTCATATGCTACAAAATATTAATTACAGTATACTGTATATTGATGTACCGTAATCCTAAAAATGTAATTTTCACTTAAGTAAAGAACATAAGTGTAGCATAAAAAGAGATTTTTGAATTCATTTGACATTCAAAGCCTTCGTGCTAGATGTTCATGGCTTAACATCTAGGTGTCATTGTAATTGGATGAGAAACCTACAATTGACAGTAGTTCAACGAGGTGCTTTGATCCAAATTTGTGGTACAAATACACACCAACTCCAAGTAAAAATGAGAATAAAAACGAACGAGGTCGAACTGCAGCTATTAGGGCATGTGACATTGCGACACATTTATTTTTCCACTTATCCAGACTGCTAAGCTTACCTTTGAGGATGAGAATTTCAAAAAATCTTAGTACTGATTTGGGTATTACAGAATCAATATTTTCAAAGAAATTATCTGAAGGTGTATATTCATTTGTTTCATATGGTTTTGCTCGAATATCTCCTAACATTAGTTCAGCTGCAGCTTCTATAACTCGCATTTTTTCTTTTTCAGGGTCCAATTTCTTCTTTTCATACCAATCAGAAGTTAGTAGTTTGTGCCCAATATTTGTAAAACATACGACAGTACTTTTGTTGTATGTTTCAGAAATGACTATATATTCCTGGTATTTGTTAAATAAATGAGTTTTAATGGTCCGAGTGTCAGGGCGATAATCTCCAGGAATTTGATTTATCAACTCTTCTAATGAAAACTGACATTCTTCAGAGTTTTCCTCAAGGAATGAATATATATGTGACAACCAAATAGTAGTCAATTAATTACCAAGCGGTTGATTATATGATTGTAAAACATAAGGAAAATATTTTTATACTCAACCATTGGAAGTTGAGGAACCAGACATATTGTAGTCACTTAAAAAAACACTTTTTTACACCATGTGATAAATCACTTGAACACTAGTAAACTGTATAACACTATAACACAATAACACTACAATTATGTGTAACAACCTAAAATTCAAGGTGGAAATTTGACGAAACTGTATTTACCAAAACTACGCGTGATTTAAAGCACAAAGGACAGCACACAACTAACAGTTGATCAGAGATAATAATACCAAGAGATAAGAGATAATAATATCTGGAACTAACCCACCCCACAAACTGTTTCTGTGGAAGGGAGTTCAGAGCCTACATCCACTTCTTCGCACTTCACAACCGTCAAAAAACCTTTTCATTTGAACACCTGTCACAATCCATGACCCAAGATGACTCATCTACCTATAGTATTTATATTCTGTCACCTTCAATACTTCTGTTCCATACTATCCACCAGTCTTATAATGTAGAAAGATACATTATATTATGTAAAACTAGCAACTTTTTAACAGCGTTGCCTTACAAGCTATTAAAGATAGAAACGTCACACTGTCACAGATTAAAGTTACATTTCTCTAATTTATAGTTAGTCTTTTTAAATGTTGCTGAAAAATTATAGTTTAACAGTAAAACAGCGCAAATACTCTCTGAAAACTAAAACTTTTTAAATTTTTCAATAATTTACTCAAAATTTGAATGGCTGTAACTCTAACAGTATTTAATGTAACATTTTTTATTTTCATAAATATAAACTCTTTCATTTAAAATAAACGTAATTTGATGTGATTAAATTTAATATTGTACACTTCTACCAACAACTTGAATTTTTCAATTAATTACAATTGGTTTTTTTACATTTCATATTATTTATTTCTTGGAAGTGTACCTAAAATTCAAACAGCTGTATCTCAGAAGCTATATTCATGTTAGAAACCCCATTTTAGTCACATATTAAAGCTACTTTTCTCTACTTTAAAGTTAGTCCTTATCAGTTTTGCTAAAAACTCCTTATTTCACAGCAAAAAAACAAAAATACTATGTAAAAACTAAGATTTTGAATTTTTTTGTAAATTTGCTCACATTTTGAATGGTTGTAACTCAAACAGTATTATACTCAGGAAGATGATTTTAGTTTTAAATTGTGGCAAATTTACTTTTCTTTAAAAAAGGACTGATTGATATTTTTGTCAAACCAGTCCTTCATGCTGAAAATTTGAAAAAAACTAGAACAAGGTCAAAAAATCGGGGTTTTTCAGCGCCGGTGGCGCGCGCGGAGCACGCCCGAGGTCGAAAACTTGGAATTTTAAATAGTGCCCCTATACATACAACATACCAAAAAATCAGAACTACCCGAAATTTTGCATCTGAGCCCCCCTTTTGGGATACGGATTTACTGGACTAGTAAGTTTGGCTCAACATGGAAAACACTCCAGTGAGGGGAGGCAGGTACCAAAGCGAGGGAGAAACACACGTTGCCGCTACGTGCAGTCCGGCGCGCCGATGGTCCGTACGATCTGCCAAACGCTCTCATTTCGCGTCTTCACTAGGCAGACAAAACGCTCTTGCAGTCCACATAAGATGAAGCTATTGGTACTGAAAAAGGAAGCAGACGATCGGTGGCATTTTGTACTCGTGTAGTCTAGGCCTAATAGCTATGCTTTTGGAATGCAAATGTACAGAATATTGTGTTACTATATTTTTTGTTGCAAAATAAAGCATTTTTCATTTCATTTCATAGTCTAGGCCTAACGTGTGCTGAGCGAATTTCCAAAATTAAGTCGTATGATTTAGGTTTTCAACCAGCTATTAGTCTACTCACGAAGGTGCTGAATAGGAGTGAACACTGTCATAAATATAAATAATTGATTATATTGGTTCAATCCGAAATTCGATCATTAAGTTTATATTGTCCCATTTAAAATTGAAATCTAAAAAACTAACATAAACATGGTTTTCTGCAGTCAAATAATACTTCAAAAAACACAATTTTAGGTTCGACCTATACTGAACCAATACAGGTTTCTTGAAAATCTTCGCCAAAGGATTTGTTATAATTTTAATGTCTGTTGTTACATATTAAAGTTAAACAGCTAATTCGTATTTAAAGTTTAACAACAACTTTTGGTTAGGCCTGTACTGAAACAACACACGTTTCTTTAATGCATTTACATTCATTACCATAGCAACCAAGTTAGCCAATTTAGATGTATCACCAAGCACACTAATTTAACACAACTTACAAACCTAGCAAGTGCTATGTCCATTTCAGAGGTTTTACCAAGTAAATTATGTCAACACAAGTTACAAAATGAGGAAGCACAATGTCCATTTCAACGACGTAACACTAAACCCACTCAGCCTTTGAATTTACCACTGCCTATTTTATTTCGTCGATTTCTACTTCTTTAACGATCAGCTGTTACATTGAACTTCTGAAGAAGAAGATATCATCGACGACATCAAGAACGCAAAACATCTCGCGTTCGTATACTTTACCTCGGGCCAAAAAGAGCTCGAAAAAATTCATGATTAGGGTTTGTTAACGTGTGAATAACCATAGTTCCTCCGGGGCGATGTCAAATTCATGACGAGCGACCTGTAAAACCGCCCGGAACAAGAGTTTTTCTCGATTTATCCGTAAGTTAAACGGGAACTCCAGGTTATGACGTTCCTAGTGCCACCCTGACCTCCAGGTGTACAAGATATTCAGATTCCGCGTCTCGGAGAAACCCCGGGTGCAAAATTTCGTATAGTTTGGTTTTTTTGTGGGAGATATGAATTGTTCCCATCACTTGAAAATATTCAGTTGAAAGGATGCACTTTTCGATGCACAAATGCATTTTCAATCGTTTCTATCAAAACAAATGCGGACAAACTTTATAAATGAGCTAACGAAGAGAATGCAAAAAACCTCATCTCGATCCGTCTTTGTGCGCAAATTTCCTGGATTTTGGGAATTTTTCTGCCAAATTTCCTCGCCTAATATAAGCTAAGGAAAACAATATTTTGAAATCACAGTCACGTCAACAAGTTTTACGAAATTACCTAGCAGTAACGGCCCTAATAAACTGTTGCACATTCGTCCTACGGTTCCTTGAGAAACTAACAGCCTTGACCAGAAAATATATATATTAAATTTCACACAGCATAACTCACCGACAACTTTCCAGTTAAGGAAAAAAGAATGCGGACAGATAAATTGTGTTTATGCGTTTCCTGAGCGTGCCTTATGTAGACGTGGACGTACTCAAGGCTCGACAAATTTGACTGTCGGTCTCGTCTGTCCCGACATTACACTTTGTTTAGGAATGTTTCGCTCGACCTAACCTAATGACATTTAGTTTTAATGTGCGCGCTTAAGTTAATGCGTGTTGTGCAAAACTGTTTTCTCAATCCAAGTAAAATAAGTCGACCACGCAGCTGAACCGCTGACGTGAGTTGAGCAAATTTCCAAAATTCAGTTTATAGGCCTATGTTTTGGGGTTTCAACCAACAATTTGGGAAATAGGTCTATTCACGACGGTGCTGAATAGCTGCCAAATGGTTCGCACGCCATTCCGCATATTGGGAGTATCTTCAATAAACAATGCATTGCGTGCTTCGCACGCCAACCCCCGTATTGAGAGTATCTTCAACACACAAAGCATTGCGTGCTTCGCACGCCAACCCCACTGTGGAATCCACCAAATGGCTTTGAACCGGGTACTTCTATGGTATTTTACGATTTGATCGATTTTGGGGGAACCAAGCGAGCTATAAGGTCGCGTAAAAAAAACAAAATGTGCAGAATAACATAATACATTTATGTTTGTAGAAAAAAACTCAAAAACAAATTCATTCTCGTAGGAAAACTCTAAAAAAAATAGTTACTTCCGAAAAACCTAATAGTTGCTTCCGATAGGTGGATTTTTTTGCTAACGAACTCGTTAGAGTGACGTAGACAACCAACATGTGTACCAAATTGGAACCAAATCGGACTTAAAATGAGGCCGATAGAGTGCGAACACATATATACATATATATAATGACACCCCAAAACGTGTATTGATAGTGTAGCTTTTTATTAGTAAAACTATTTTTTCAATCGGTTCAGAAGTTCCCCTACATACAAACAAACTAACAAATTTTACCTCTTTATAACATTAATAAAGAAAGTTCTTATGCCGCACGTATTATACTATAAAATCTTGCTTTTCTATAGTGGGATGACGCAGGGTGAGGGCATCACGACTCAAAAAAGGTAGCAGACAACTGTTACAGACGATAGACCGAGTAGCGCATCAAAGTGGAAACACAAGGAAACTGGTCATACCCTATAAGTTGCTCCCTGAAATAAACCACTCGGAGATTTTTTGTTCAATAGCTTCTTTAAACGTTGCGATTGGAAAGTAACGAAGTATTCATAAAACTGTATAATTGATCTTTAAAACGCAAACGATTCATTGTCGGTAATATTGTTCGTGCAGGTCCGGAACGGAATGGAAGGAATGGGATTGTTGATCCACTTGGAGTGTAGGGCAACTCTATTAAAGATTGCTCAGAGCAATGCGAAATGAGACAAACCGTAATAGCTGCGATTCGCTGTGAAACCCTTATAGACAAAGAAATATTAGGTACACTAGTGAAACGGTCAATGGGCACTATCTGCACTGAAAGCGATATTCGTCAAATTTCGCGCTTGATCCAATAGCAGTTTAAGCCCTGACTAAATATCTTGCCCATTACTTGTAATATTCAATAGAGACACGGAATTCCAAACCGAATAATTCGACCACGCAGCTGAACCGCTGACATTGAGTTGAGCAAATTTTCAAAGTTAAGTTTATAGGCCTATGTTTTAGGGTTTCAAACAACCATTTGGGAAATAGGTCTATTCACGACGGTGCTGAATAGTTTCAAAATGGTTCACCATATTGGGAGTATCTTCAATACACAAAGCATTGCGTGCTTCGCACGCCATTCCGCATATTGGGAGTACCTTCAACACACAAAGCACTGCGTGCTTCGCACTCTAACCCCCGTATTGCGAGTATCTTCAACACACAAAGCATTGCGTGCTTCGCACGCCAACCCCCGTATTAGAGTATCTTCAATACACAATGCATTGCGTGCTTCGCACGATAAACCCCACGGTTGAATCCACCACATGGCTTTGAACCGAGTACTTTTATGGTGTCTTACGTTTTAAGATTGATTTTGGGGGAACCGAGCGAGCTATAAGGTCGCGTAAAAAAGCAAAATGTGCAGAATAACATCCTACATTTATATTTGTAGAAAAAACTCAAAAACAAATTCATTCTAGCAGGAAAAATCTCAAAACAGAGTTACTTCCGGTCGAAAAACGTGCTTCCGGTTGTTGGATTTTTTTCGCTAACGAACTCGTTCGAGCGACGTAGACAACCAACGTGCGTACCAAATTTGGACCAAATCGGACTTAAAATGCGACCGCTAGAGTGCGGACACATATATTTATACATATGATTTTTAATGATACCCCAAAACGTGTTCTGGGGACCATGATCGGTGCTCATTTGCTACTCCCGACCTTGGGTCTTACCATAAGGGCCACTGCAATAGCTCATTTTTCCTGTGGAAATTCGCTAATAAATTACGTAGTCTAGTCTATAATACCGTTCCAGACGGATCATTCAAATATACAAAGAAGTGAGTGAAAATAAAGAAAAAAGTTCCTATAAACATAGGTTCCGAAATGTATCGTTTCCAGATAGCCACCATTTTGCTTTTTTTTTTACAAAATAATTCATATCTAGAGAAATGTTTGACTGACTGAGTTCGAACTTGGCACGAAGTTTAATCTAACAATGATCTATCTAAAGAAAAATAATCGATTACATCCAATCGTGCGTTTCAAAATGGCGGCTGTTTGAAAATGTTAAACCTAAATTACTCAAAAACCATACATTTTAACAATAAATTTCAATGCAAATTTTTTGTAGCTCTTTTGATTCCTTATCGTGTAACTGTCAAAATAACGGGATAAACGATTATAGTTAAATATATCTAATAATTGGTTTGATTAAAAATGCATCCTACACCATCACAGTAAACACAACGATACGGTGGGTACGTACCTATTTTGTTATTATCCATAACTTAACTATTATTTTGACCAAATCGGACGTAAAATGCGGACTTTGAGTGCGAACATACATGTATATAAAGTTTCCAATCACATCCGTAACCGTGTTCTGGGGACCATGATCGGTGCTCATCGATCTTAGGTCTCACCATGAGATCACGGCAACACCTCAACTTTCCTACGGAAACACGCTAGTAAAAACAATCTAATTAACTTCTCCACTCCTTACTCCAATGTAAAACAATAGCACATTGTTCTTACAACCGGATTGTCAATTTTCAAAGAAGCCGTCTAAATTAAACAATCGTAAAAACTAATATAGCCAATTTGAAACACGGAAATTCGCTTATAGATATTGAGCTTGACTTGTGAAAAGATATACTAGATCCAATAAAACTTGAACACAGAAACTAATACGTGCATTAACTCGAACGCGTTTCAACGACAAAGTCGCCATCTTCAGTGATGCACGAGGTACTATGAAACTATAACTACAATTAGTGGCGAACCATTAAAATGAAAATAATTAGTAAACCCAGTAGAGTGCATTCGTTAAACAGACTTCGAGTCAGTGCTAATAAATACAATATTTTAAATACCAAATAAAATTATTTAGAAAATAGTTTCGCGTATTTCTTCAGTTATCTTTCAGCCCTCTTGGAATTGTGAGGCCTGTTATACTACGATTCAAATCAAAATTGATTGAAGATTCATGATTAACTCAAGAAAGTAAATCTATACTAATATTGTAAAGAGGTAAAATTTGTTTGTTTGTATTTAGGGGGTTAATCTCTGCAACCATTGAACCGATTGAAAAAATAGTTTTACTAATAAAAAGCTACACTATCACTGAGTAACATAGGCTATAATTCATTTTCATCAAAACATTTTTTATTTCAATATTTGTAAATTTAGTCGGAAAAAATCTTAGGTTAGGCCTAGACTGATGAATATGAATCATCACATGTATTTACATTTATTACCATAGCAACCAATTGAATAAAATAACAGATAAAACAGCAGTTTGCTCCAATATTTCTATTAACAGTTGATTTTAAAGTTTGAAGCAATTATTTGTGTTTCTAACTTTTAGGTTAGGTTTTTATTGAAGTGTAGACCTGAGCCTTGCTGGTTCATTTAACCTTTATTTTAACTGCTGTTATAAAATATACGAAATAATTTGATTTGAACATTTAACATTATTCACCATCTTAGCTTTGGGGTTATTATTAATCCTACACCTTTATTATAAAGAAAAGATAACATGATTATGTGTATAGAAGGTTCCAACGGGGTTGACGTACAGAGAAGGCACGGGTTTTCCCTAGTTTATTATAAAGTAAAGCAGCATTTTTGTGGAAATTTTAAATGATTTTCTCACTAGTCGGACTGGACACTGGATCCATAACTTGTGATGGAAACTATCCAGAATCGTGTCCGACTCTTGTAAACACAAGCCCAACAACAAAATAAAATAAAAGCAGCCGTCTAGTTGGATATAGAGCAAGGACGGTTTGAGGAAGGCCTCAGTTACCCGTTTCTCGACAATTCCAAATTTGGCACTAATGAATCAACCACCGGTTTGGATTTGTCTATTGTTAGACCAACGCTGCCCACCAAACAATTCACTTGTTTTACCATTTCTGGTGAGCCGGGACAACCTCGTCGATTGGAAATCGCTTGGATAAAGTAAGCTCATCAACATAGTTGCGTGACTCATGGCCGGTACGGCGAGGGTTGGACTTCGAGCCCGTTTACGCTGATACAGTTAAGCAATTCAACAGGTTTGGATCAGTGTACTAGGAATTGCATAATTATTTAAAATCAGCCAATTAATTGTATTATTAAAATGGAACCGATGGAAGACTTACAACGTTCAGCTAAGTTTATGTCACACTAGCTGCCCGATCCGGCTTTATACGGGTAGACAAATCCAAGTTAAATGTATAATAACAAAAAAAATATATCAATAAATATATTACACTATGTATTTCTTATGGGGATTTTTTAGTAACTTTGATCCTCCCAAAACCCCCATAAAATTACAAATTTTTTGAAAACCTTTCTTAGCGAGCACCTAGGGCCCTAGAGGAAGCTACGTACCAAATTTCATTCCAATCCATTCGGTGTTTTTTTTAAGTAACTTTGATACCCCCAAACCAACCCTAAAATTTAAAATTTGTTGAAAACCTTTCTTAGCGAGCACCTAGGGCCCTAGAGGAAGCTACATACCAAATTTCATTCCAATCCATTCGGTGTTTTTTTTTTTTTTTTTTTTAGTAACTTTGATCCCCCAAATCAACCCTAAAATTTAAAATTTGTTGAAAACCTTTCATAGCGAGCACCTAGGGCCCTAGAGGAAGCTACATACCAAATTTCATTCCAATCCGTTTGGGGAAATTTTAGTAACTTTGACCCTCCAAAACCCCCTAAAACTTCGAATACCTTTCTTAACGAGCACTTAGGGCCCTAGAGGAAGCTATATACCAAATTTCATTCCATTCCGTTGAGTAGGTTTTGAGAAATCGTGATGAGTCGGTGAGTGGTATTTGGCTTTTATACTCGTATACTGTACCTCCAATCTGTATACAATCTGAAACCCCTTGACTTCGTACAAGAAGAATACGTTTTTGGAAGAAGTTATATTTTGGAAACATAATTTCAGGAAAATAAATGTATGGGGAGTTACGGGTGTATTATTAAAAAGCGTACGTTCGCGTTTCTATAACAAACTTAGTACTATTTTTATTTATTTTCATTTAGCGATAGTGCACGGTTGCTCGGATAACGGCTGCCAACTTGTTGATAAGCATGCAATAATCGATTGTTAGTTGTGAGTTACTCATCCACTGATAACAGTTAAATCGAGTGCTCAAATCATTGGAAACACGTATTTTACTAAATTAGGTTTGCTCGAATATAGGCCACAGTATGACTCAATGGTAATCTGTCTTCACTTGCTTTGTACAAATTTGGTTTTGAAATATTGTTAACTTTACCATAGGAATGTTTAAAGAAAAATAACACATTGTGGAATACACTTTCGTAGCAAATGTAATGAAATATTATAACAAAAATGTAGGAATGGATAAATATAAGCGGCTTTGTCCCGACTGACTGACATAGACTCAACATAGCACAAAAACTACTTAAGGGTCTGCTCCAGTAAAAATAAAATGGATTTTTATCCCATAAGAGCAATGTTAAATTTCAAACCATTTATTTCGTTTACTTTTTATCATAAAATTGTTTGCAAGGTCTCATTTTCAGCACAGTCACAATACGCATCCGTCTTGCAATTTACATTTTTTTAAATGTCTTTCATTTGTCAAGTAACTGACATTTTGTAATTACCAAGTTTAAATTTTTTCCCTATCACAATAAAAAATTTATAATGAAAAATAATTTGCAAGCCGGATCAGAAATTTTATAAAGAATATTCAGTTTTTTTTTTCAACACTCAATTACAAAAGATAGACTTATAAAATGGTTTGAAATGAGGCAATGTCAAAGCGTTCAGATGCAAGAAATTGCACTGTTTAGATGGGGATACAGTGATACCGGAAGTGCGTTTATTGTTGCTTTCTCGTTTACTGGAGCAGACCCTTTTAAGATACAAATACGAAAATGTAAAGGTATATTATTATGGGGTCACAGACGCACACTAAGAAAGGCTTCTGCAAACATTTTATTTTAAAGCGAAAAAAATAGTGAGAATTCGTGGGTTCACTCCCAGCCCAGGTAAAACAGCTGTTTCGGATCAAACACATGTTTGTTCACATTCTTTACCATAGCAACAAACTTTGCAAATTTAGAATCAGTTTATTATTATTCGCAAGCAATAGCTCTTTTTAAGTTAGATTAACAAATTAAAAACAAAAACACAAAAAAATGAAAAATGCGTACTGCATTTAATTCAATTCAAACATCTGACGTTACATATTATAAATAAAACACCTGATTTGGATAAAAAAAATGAACCGAAACACGTTTATTTGCAACCAATTTGGCAAATTTACAATCAGGCAATTATTCTTCTCGACTAACACTGTTTTCTTAGAGTAGGTCAAATCAAGCATAATGCTTACTGTATTATAAGTTTAAGGGTCTGCTCCAGTAAACGAGAAAGCAACCGGAAATGCAAGCGCCTCTCACTATATCCCTATCTACACAGTGCAATTTCTTGCGCTGACATTGCCTCATTTCAAACCATTTTATAAGTCTATCTTTTGTAATTGAGTGTTGAAAAAAAACCAGAATATTCTTTGTAAAATTTCGGATCCGGCTTGCAAATTATTTTTTACACGAAATACAACTATATGGATGTATTTAAAAACCAAAAATACACCTAAATACAACATTTTTTTTAATTCGTTAGAGCCGTTTTCGAGATCCGCGACGGATACAAAGATAGATACAAGAATTGCTCATTTAAAGTAATAGGATATATTTTCCCTAAACTGAGTTTTAGTAGGTAATTTCTATTTGGGACTAATTTATCATTATTTTAGATTATGAGCTCTTTCTAAAAGATTGTTTAATTTTATTACTACCAAAAGCAAGGATTTCTTAAATATTCTATGTTCTTTACAAAGATATTAAAATACATTATTTCTAGCACTGGTAAGTAGGTGCGAACTGTAGCATCCCGACTACCCCGCTTCCTACATCTTGCCAGCTAAGTAATATTTCATTTTAATTATATTCATTTTCGTCCCGTATCTGTACAAACACCAAGTACATGTGCGCATCGCATTCACTATCGCTCTTGTGTCATATCCGTATACACTATGACGTAATTTACTTACACATATGTACGGTTTAAGTTATATTAACTTGGGCGAATAATCTGCTCTCACTTCTACGTATTGTGTATCAATTTACAGTACGATTTTTTTAACCGTGCCCTCGGCCACGATTGTACTAACCTGAATGATAACGTTAGAAATCGCTCTGTCTACTCTAGTTTCCTCCACGAAAACTGAGCCGAGCGGCGTGAAACAGCGAAAACCGAGCTTCAATAACACTGTCATTTAATACACTTAGCAGCGATGTAAAATTATGAAACTTTCACGGATACGCAGATAAGAACCATACGATTCGTATGATGTAAAAGAAAATCCATTACAAAACCTATTTCATATTTTAAAAATCAATATTACAACAATGTACTTTAATAATGACATGAAATTTTCACACCGCTGGAAAGTTTTTTATTTGTTGGTCAGAGACAAAGTGTTCGCGAGAAAGTTTTAGATAAAGTTCCAAATTAAATATTTTATTTGAAACATTTTTTCGTTTGACTTACGGTTTGCTCGGTACGGATGTCTGGATTAGATTCCGGGGAAAACTTCCTGTCTGGGGGGAAGTAGGCCTACTTGGTGTCTGGCATTTACCTTAACCACACCACAGTATTATTATTCGAATACTCGAACAAGAGACAAATAGTCTTATGACTCATTCAAGTAGTTTTTATTTCAATAATTTTATTCGAATAATTATTCGATCATTTTTGTTTATACGAAGTTTGTGGAACTGCCTTTACAATCCCTCCCCGCTACACCGCTAGCCCACCGAGCGCTAGCCGAGCCGAGGGCACGGTTAAAAAAATTGTACTGTACAAGTTGTGACCGCAAGCTGGTGGGGGAAATAAGGACGTTTACAAATAATTTAAAAGAAATTTACGGCCTATAAATAGTTTAAATAAATGCTATTTGTCCACGTAGAATACATAAATATATCAGCTGATAAAATAATGTAACACAACCTTCCACCACTAAACTTTCATGTATGATGTTATTAGCGCATTTACATAGGAAAGATGAGCTATGGTGAGACCTTAGGTCGAGAGTGGTCAATGAGCACTGATCGTGGTCCTCGGAACACGTTTTTGGATGCCATTACATTTTTTATATAGATATATATGCGTTCAGAGTGTTCATAAAGTCCCTTTAACCCCCTTTGTTATTTTTGTTATTGAAAATAAGTTAACAAAACTTTGTATATCCCGTGTGTTGCATAACAGGACAAAAGTGTTGATATATCTGAACCTTAATGAATTTGGGGGGTTGAGGGGGTAAGGGGTAATACATTTTAAATTTAAAGGTAGGTCATGAAAAGACGCCATTGAAAAGCATATTAAAAGAGAAACAGAATGGCGCAAACTAGAGCTTAATATCTTGTTTCGTTTCAAAGTAATGAACAATCAAAGTTCTGGAAAATGATATTGTTATCATAACATCAAAGCAGATTATTAATTTCTTAATGTTAGGAATAAGTAGGTTGTATGTTATTTTCCAGAATTTTGATTGCCCATTACTTTGAAACGAAGTAAGATATTAAGCTCTAGTTTATGCCATGGTGTTTCTCTTTTAATAAGCTTTTCAATAGTGTATTACATGACCTAGCTTTGTATTTGAAATTGTTAACCCGCCCCTCTTACCCCCCTACAATCATACAGGATCAGATATGTCAAAAAATGTGTCCTGTTATGCAAAACAAGAAATATACCAAGTTTTTTTAAACTTATTTACAGTAACAAAAATAATGAGGGGAGGGGGGGGGGTTAAAGGGACTTTATGAATACTCTGTATATGTGTTCGCACTTTTATGTCCATTTTGGTCTAAATTTAGTACACACGTTGGTTTTCTAAGTTGGACGAGTTCGTAAGCCAAAAATCCAACAACCTTAAGTACGTTTTGTAATTTTTCATACTAGAATAAATCTTTTTCGAATTCCGTCTAAAAAAATAAATACAGGATATTATTCTGCACATTTAGTGTTTTTACACGACGATATAGCCCTTTCTGGTTCGCCCAAAAATCGATCAAAACGTGAAACTCTATAAAAGGACACGGTTCAAATACAGCGAACTATAAAGGTCGAGGTACTTCGAAGCGAAATGAAGCAGTGTGTGAGCCGGGCCTGGAGGCTGATGTGCAAACAAATCCTACTAATATATTTCGTACACGCAACTAGCTATACGCCTTTGTGAGTAGACCAATTTCCTAAATAGTTAGTTGAAACCCTATAACATATAAACTTTATTTTTTAAATTAGTTAAACTCACGTCAGCGGTTGAAATTATTATAATTTCAAATAATATTTTATCCTAGTTTTTAATTTTAATATTTTTACCGCAGATCTCTATGTAAACTAAACACTAAACTGTACTACTAACGACATTTAAAGTATCCCAACAGCAAGTCGGTTAAAAACAGTGATTGCGTTGCTTTCGTCCAGAGTAGCCAAGCAATTAATCTTGCGTTGAACGACAGCCATTTTGGTTCGTATCTGATTACTTTTAATTATTTCTTCTATTCCAAGCTGTTACTCATTTCACTCAAATCCGGCGCCATGCTTAGTTGGTTACCTCGCGAGATTAGGCCTATCAGAAATTAGTTGGTCGAATGAAAACTAGTTATTTCGGGATTGGAAGACTTATGGAAATTCTGAACAGAAAAAGTTTTTTTTTATTGGATTTTGTGGGTAGTTTAAAATTTTATTTTACACTAGGGGCTCCGCCCCTGTTTGCTTCCCTCGCTAAACCCAGCGACGACCCATAGCGAAACCAATCAAACCCCCCCCCCCCCCCCCAGTTCATTAATTTTATTCTTCTTATAATAATAGCCTACTTTCATAAATCCCCGGTGCATTGGTTCTTCTTATAATAATAATTCCACAATTCCCCGGTACATTGATTATTCTTATAACAATTCCACAATTCTCCTTTAGAATGATTCTTCTTATAATAACAATTCTATAATTCCCCTGTACATTGATTCTTCTTATCATAATACTTTCATAATTCACCGATACATTGATTCTTCTTATAGTAACAATTTTACAATTCCCCGGTACATTTATTCTTCTTATAATAACAATTTTACAATTCCCCGGTATATTAATTCTTCTTATAATAACAATTCCACAATTCCCCGGTACATTGATTCT
>JAGFPH010002966.1:0-13527 GCA_018207615.1 Philaenus spumarius | reverse complement strand
TGCTAACTGCGCAGTTTATCGGTGCAAAGTAGTCTCGCGCGCAGGCCTAAAGCCTGCGTAAAAATCTGCCTGAACTGCACAGTTTCCTCAGTTTATCGCTCAGACATGACGTCACACGCGACTGCGCAATTTTAACTTTAAAGGAACCCACACACGATTAGTTTCCAGCTCGAGAATACTTAGATTAAACACAAATTCATATCGAATAGTAAATTATCTGTATACACATGGTTTTTCCGAATATCTGGTCACCTTTTGTGCATTTGTTCCTGGGATCGTGACACAATATAAACATGGATCTACGCTGATTGCTATTTCGTCTGTCTGTATGTATGTGTTTTTTACAAAATAATCCATATCTTGAGAACAGTTTGACCGATTGAGTTCAAACTAGACACGAGGTTTAACCTATCAATGATATATTTTAAGAAAAATAAGCGATATTGTCCAATAATACGTTTCAAAATGGCGACCGAAAATTTCAAACTTGAATTAAAAAAAAAAACAGTAGATTTTAACAAAAAATGTCAAGTTATCTTTTTTGTAGCCTTTTTAATTCCCTATCGAATGGTGTAACTGTCGAAACAATCGGATGAAGGATAATAGCATTGTATTTGGATAACCTAATAGAACTCCGATCCAATGCAATATTTTGTTCCACTGGAAATTCGACTTTTTTGGCGCTATCTATTGGGGAAACGAAGGAAGCTGGTTAGAAACACCAATGCTTACAATGCTTTCTCCCTAGCGCTACCTCGCGGCGCGATCATGTACTATTTTCGCGAACACCTTTTTTCCGGCACACAACCCCCGTATGGATGCAAGATCTATTTATTATTCATGATCTATGATAATAGGTAAGTTATGTGTAATAATTGGTTTGTTCAACCCGGCATCCTATACCAACCAGTAAACACAACAAAATGGTGGGTACGAATGCTGTTACTACAAACAAATAATGTAATACATATTTATTGTCCATCAAACCACTTTTAATCTTTAAATACAAAATAAAAATAATAATAAAGTTGTACTCAAACAATGTTTACTTCCTGTCGAAAAACGTGCTTCCGATTGTTGGATTATTTAGGCTAACGAACTTGTCCAACGTTTGGACCAAATCGAACGTCAATAAGGCCGTTAAGAGAGCGAACACTTATGTATGACACCCCAAAAAGTGTTCTAGGGACCAAGATAGGTCATTGACTACTCCCGACCTTAGGTCTCACCATAAGAGTCACTGCAATAGCTCATCTTTCCTATGGAAATTCGCTAACAAAGGTCTACAACTTAAATTCTAGAACCGTATAAGTAATTTTCAAAGTACTTTTAATGTACGTAAAACCACGTTTAGTATACAGGACTTTGTTATATCAGTTAATGTATTTCTTCAAATAAATCAAAGTTTGAGGCGTGTGTGGAAATGACCAGGTTTAGTAATTAATTCTAGGCCTACTAACTAATAAACTTGTAGAACAGAAATTATTACTACCAGCTGTGATATTATTTCAGGGCAGATAAATTACGATCAATAGAGCAGCCGCCGCGCTCCGGTTGCATAGGAAATTCCAACGAGCAATCGTAACATACTTAGGCTTGTTGGAATACGCGTGTAATTTGAATAAATTATTATCAAACAACCGCTAATATTCAGTACTATAAGCTTATTGAAACGAAGGACACTGTCTTCTTTACATTTTATTTACAAAGGATTTATTAGCGAATTTCCATAGGAAAAATGAGCTATTGCAGTGTCCCTAATGGTAAGACCCAAGGACGGGAGTAGTAAATGAGCACCGATCATGGTCCCCAGAACACGTTTTGGGGTGTCATTAAAAATCATATATATGTATATATGTGTTCGCACTCTAGCGGACGCATTTTAAGTCCGATTTGGTTCAAATTTGGTACACATGTTGGTTGCCTATGTGGCTCGGACGAGTCCATTAGCCAAAACAATCCTACAACCGGAAGTACGTTTTTTGACCAGAAGTAACTATTTTTTGGGATTTTTACTACGAGAATGAAATTTTTTTAATAATTTTTTTCTAAAAATATAAATGTAGGATGTTATTCTGCACATTTTGTTTTTTTACGCGACCTTATAGCTCGCTTGGTTTCACCAAAATTTATCAAAACGTAAAATATCATAAAAGTACCCGGTTCGAAGCCAAGTGGTGCAAACTCGCGAGGCCACTACGCGCAAACAAATTCTACTAATATATTGCGTACACACAGACAGCTGTTCAACGCCTTCGTGAGTAGACCTATTTCCCAAATTGTTGGTTGAAACCCAAAAACATAGGCCTATAAACTTATTTTTGGAAATTTGCTCAACTCACGTCGGTCATAGGTCCAGCTGCGAGGTCGAATTATTTAAATACTGTACACCCGAATATCGTTAAATCTGTAACAAAAGTAAATAGCGCAGGCAATATTTACATTAAAACTCTGACATAATATTTTACCTTCTTGAGATGTTTGTTGACCCATTTTGTAAATGTCTTTTTCTGGATGGCATCACGTTCATCTGCAAGAATATAAAAATCTGTTAGTACAAAGCAAAATATACAAATGTTTTCTTAAATATAAATATGTATGCATACTTACGCGGGAAAATAATTTTCAAAAAATTAATACGCAAGTAGCCTATTTATAAAACAAACTTGCGCACAGGTAATACAAACTATTTAATATTAGTAAGGCTCCGTGAAAAATCACAGTCAGATTAATTAGATAGTCTACACATCAGAAATGTATCATTTATAAAAATACTATTTAAAAACAGCAAACTTTTTAGGCCTATACCTAACCTAACTACGCTGAAAGGAGTTTTAACTGGTGAATGTATACAATAATTACAAGGATTATTTAGATATTATTTTATAAATCGTTAGGCTTGTTTGTTAAAATTTTGTGTTTATATACATTATTATAAATCGAAATATTATCTTTTATTTTATACCGTATTGATAAGTCTATATCAAATGATTTAAAAGTTATTAATATTATAATGACGAAATTAATAATCTTATATGTTATACGAAGATGTACGAATGTTTCCTAAGTTAAACGAATGGTTAACTCTTCTTTAAATTTGTATAAATAAAATGAATATATCGATGATGAAAGGTTGTATTTATATTCATTTCACAACCTCAAAGCAAATCTTATAACGTAACTTCACAAGACATTATATTATTGAATAGTAAACCCCCGTGACAAATCAAAGGCAGATTAATTAGATACACATCAGAAATACAGCATTAATACAAATACTATTTAAAAACGACAGACTTTATTCAGACCTACCTAACTATGCTGACGGCGATTTTGAATTTGGTAAATGTGAACAAATATAAGGATTATAAAACTGTAGGTTTATTTGTTATTTTTTAAAAATTTATATACGTTATTAAACAGGGTGAGTTTTAAATGTCCCCCCCCCCTTAATTTTTTCCGCATTTCTTAAGATATCGACTCCCAACCACCGCCGAACATCATTGATTAGTTTATACTTTCTTTTGATGAGGTTCACATTTTTAGCCGCCATCTTCGATCCGCCATATTGGAATGAACTTTTATTTTTTAAATGTAAAGGTAAGGTTGTGACCCATCATTTCAAACTATTTTTTCCGTAGAACACGATGCCGCAATCAGGTTTTAATTATCTGCTTTCGTTCTCAAGATATTAACAATTTGGTAAAAAAATTAAAATTTTCAAAAATCCCTTGTTTTATTACATTTTTTTTAAATATCGACCCTTTATCATCAGATATCACAGTTTGGTAGTAGCTTATAGATTTTTATTAAGTTATAAATTTTTACTGCCATCTTGGGTACGCCATAATGGATTGAGATGCTTGTTTTTAATGTAAATGTGGTGTTGTGACACATGATTTTGAACTAATTTTTACGCTTTACACGCTGCCGCAATCAGATTTTTAATTTCAAATCCTTTAATTGTTTTAAAATAAATAATTATACTACAAAATAAACATAAAAAGACATTTAAGCTTATTTATGTCACTTTTAACTAAAAAAAAAACACTTTTAAACTTTAAAATTATAGTACATTAACAGTTTAGTAAATCAAAGCTGTGATCATCCTTATAAGATCCATTTACACCAAGAATTGAACGACGACGACCCAGATAGAAGGCTGCAGTTATTTTAAGGAATAACTAATCTATTAATCTTTTATAACAATTAAAGTTTAAAAAAAGTTTAATAGATCAAATGATTTAGAAGTTATTAATATTATAGTAAAGAAATTAATAATGGAATATGTTTATATGTTAAGCCGGTTCTACACGATGCTACGAACACCTTCCAACGTTGGACGTTTGATGGTTCGTCACATCGTGTGGCCGTTGTTCAAACCTACGAGCGTCCAATGGCGAGCGTCGAACATTCGCATTTGACCATGTTCGGGTCGATGTCGGTATTTTTGCACCGAGTCAAAGGGATGCTTCCAACGTTTGAAGGAAAATGTTCGTTGGTTCGATTCAACGGCTACACGACTCGTTCATATGAAGCATTATTTTTACTCTCTATTTACACCAAAGACCCGTCTTGTTTATGTTTATCTCTGTGTTTAATTTTAATCAGTAATATTATTCATTTAAATTTTCACAGGTAGCCTAAGTAGGCTACAATTTATATTTCATACTTGATACTAGTAAGTTCCCGTGAAAAATCAGAAACAGATTACCGGTAATTAGATACTATACCTTTAAAAAATATAATTTTAAAAGTGTACTATTTTCAAAACAAATTTTATTTAGGCCTGCCTAAATATGATGTGGGGATTTTTAACTCGTTAAATGTGTACAATTAAAACATATAATATATTATTATAGACTGTCATCCTCGTCCATTTTCGCAACTGGGCCAACGTTTGTACCAAACTGTTTTCTTAAATATTGGATCAAACATTCGATTCACCGTGTAGCAGGAACATTCGCTGTACCATCTGTCGAACTTACTTGTCCCAAACGTTCGGTCCAACATTGGAGCGAGCGTTCGTAGCATCGTGTAGAACCGGCTTTAAACGAATAAGTATAGGCTTTCTTAAATTTGTATAAAAGAATACTTTGACGATAAAAGGTTGTATTTCTTCACAGTTTATAACCTCAAAACGAATCTTATAACGTATTATAGCCTATATTAGTTCTATAACTCATATTTAAAAAAAATCAACAACTCAAGAAATTATAATGATAGAAGTTGTAAACACAACCCTAAAGTATAATCTACGCTGGGTTTTGTTTAAGAATTACAGACGATGGGTGAAATCAGCTGTTGTATTATATGTTACTCACGTACGTACGCGTGTATTTACGTACGGACGTACACTCGCTTGTATAGAAGTTGATTGAAGTTGTAAACATAACCCCAAAGTATAATCTAAGCTAGGTTTTGTTTAAGTATTACAACAGATGATGGGTGAAATCAGCTGTAATATTATATTGTTACTCACGGTACGAGCGTACACTAGCTTTTACAGGAGTTGATAATGGGTTAATATGAGCAGAAGTATGGACAACGAATTATTTACGTAATATAAAACGTTTTATCATAGAGAACTAATTATGGTCCGTGCATGAAGTGTGAAGCAAAGATGTAAGAGAAACAATTGTAAATACTTTTATGCAACATTCTTCCATTGTAAGATTCTACAATTAATTGTGTTCAGAGCTGAACTGAGCTACTTTCTCTGTTTACATCCCGCGTAAACTTTATAACCTTCGCTTTCATTTGGTATAACGGTTCACTGCAATTATCTCTGTGAATTTTATTGTTCAATATTGTACGTTCTAATGTTGTACCACAATATGAAATATATATATATATATTACAACGGACAAAACTCGTTGTAGGTCTTGAGTTTAAATTTGCAATTAATTTTGTAAATTTGAATAATATGGACTTGCCGGGAGTTAAAGCCAAATGTAGGTCACGAGATCAGCATGTATACGCGGGCGGTCTGTTATCGGGTAGAATTAAACTTTTGGACCCTGCCTGTCTGAAAAGGATTGGGAACTTATAAAAATTACTTAAAAGATTCCTACGGGAAGCCAAAATCCAAGATTTGAATAAAAAATAAGAATCTTCGGGAAATGCATTACGCTAACCGCGGGTGTATTTACTGCAAGATTAGATATTAAAAAATCATAAAGTTACGTAAGATACGAGCTTTCAAAGAATGAGAAAATTTTCAAAATTCCTCTAATTTAAGAAAGAAAAGGTTTTTTAGGCTTTTCTTAAAAAGACCTAAAATAAAGGTGAAATAAGTTTTAGCGAAATTTTGTCATATAAAAAAGTTAATGGTAATTCATAAAGTTTAAAGGATAAAAAAGTAGGTTAAAAATAAAGTTTTTTAAATTCTAACTAAAACAAGTTTTAGTATTGATAAATGTAATTCATAATGTAAAAGAAAAACTAGAAAATTTATAAAAGGAAAAAGGTGATAGAATTTGCACCTTTACAGCTAATGGAAAAGTTAAACTCAAACTTTTAACAATTCAAAATAGTAAATAGTATGCAAACGAAGTAGTTATGTAAAAATAATCCAGTATTTGAAATATGTTTCGGGAGTAAAGTAAAACCCTAGTTTGTGAAAAATCGTTGAAGTCCCTAACCTCACAGCAAGACAACCAGAAGCAGAAATGAGATGAAAATCCGGCTAGTAAATGAAAACCAATGGACAGGAAAAGTGGAAAAAGAAAAACCGAAAGAAGTGTAAAATTAAGACTTTTCCGGGAAAAATCGCCGCGGAAAAACGCGCGCGGGTCGTGTACGCGAACCAGGAGTCGTACGAACGTCACTCGAGTTCGTGTGGAAAGGTAACAACGAGCTGAGGAAAATGATGTCAGTTTCAGGAAAATCGGATAAACCCTGGAAGAGTTACATGGAAAAAGGATTTCCATAGCACAAAACTGAGGGAAGCCAGATAAGAACGCAAGACAGTAGAGGGGAGGTCCAAAGACGAGACTGATGGAAGGAGAACAGGGTGACCAGTTTACGAAAAGGGGCGTACTCAAAGAAACAATAGAAACTTAATTAAAACAAAGGCTAAATCATGTTACAAAATTATGAGAAAATTATAATAAAATTCAGGATGAAAAGTTACGTAGACTAGTAGTTTGAAATTGGCGAAAAAATGGATTTTAAAGCAGTTTTGAAATACAGTGGTAGAAAGCTTAGGTTGGCAATGAAATAGTGCCGAAAAACCTTATATAAACGATTGCTCGGGGAAACTCGGGAGCCTTATTAATTTTTCGATGTAACATAACGCATCGAGGCTTATTATTTCTTCGATGTAATGTAACGCATCGAGAGCAGATACTTGTTTTTTATAAAATACTTTAGCGTGCTAGAAGCTGAGTATTTTCTTCGTTAAACTTTAAATTTTTATAACAAGTAAGAAGATACGGCATTGCGGTTATCATCTGGGATGCAGCAATAGACACCGCATTAACTCTACAAGAACTTCAGTGGCAACTTAGTCTATACAAGTTGGCCTAACTTGGGATTTTCTGGAAGAAAAACATAGCCTACAGGACAGCTGATACATGGAGTGATTCGTATAGCTTCCAGACAGGACTCCAGGACACCACCAGGCGACCACTAGGACATGCAACTGTAGCTACGAGGGAATAGACGAACCGGGATAGCAGACACGGCATCACCACATCCATCTTTAAGAAGACATCCATCATACATCCAGACAACCCTACAGGACTCCACCTTCACCCACAAGACAACTCTATCAGCACGCAGAACATCTGTAGCTTGTCATCACTAGACAGCGTTCGCGGAATTAACCACAAACGTCGCGACGCCTGGACAAGTGTGAAAAGGTCGGTAGAAGCGTAAAATACGTTAGTCCCTATTAAATTGCCTGAAGTAAATTCAAATAAATTTATTTTAAATACTGGGTTACTTAGGATGTTAGATTAAGAAATATTTGTAATTAATTAAAGAAGTAAATCCATTAAATCGTAAATTCAAATTTTCATTAAAGTATAAATTAAATTCAATTGAGTAATAAAATCTTAAAATAAATTATAATAAATTAAGAGATTAGTTCTGCCTTATAGTTTTAAAAAGTTATTATTGTATTTGAGAAGAAAGTTATTATTTGGTTTTATTTGAAAAATATTAAATACAAGAATTTTGTTTTATGTTTAAAATTAGAAAAAAGAAATTATTAAAATTTTATTTTGTTTTATAACAGGTTATTATTTACAAAAACACCTAGTATTCAAATATCCCAATAGTTTATGAGTTTTAGATTAAGAATTGATAAAGTGAAATTTCATAAAATAATTGCAAGCACAAATAAGCAATTTACAAGGTTAGTTCCAGTGTACTCACTCTTCAGAGGTTTACAAAAAGTAAAATTATTAACTTGTGTTCTTACTGAGCTAAAATTAAAAATAAATTACTGGAAGTATAAAGTAAAGTTTTTTGTCAGAATAGTCAGTGAACTGAATATTCGACACATAGTTATTTCACCTAGGCCAAACAAAGTGAGATTGCCTATAAGACTTCCAGTAGGTGGAAATAACTTATTCTCCAACGAAGAATTCACAATTATTCAAAACAAAGGTTGTTCGTTGTAGAATTGGCGTCCTGAAACGTGGGACCCGAAATATTCTAAAACGAACCATTCCTCTAAAAAAGAATATTCGTTGTAGAATTGGCGCCCTTCGGTGTTGGCCGATTTCACTTGTGGTTAAAAAGTTAACCAAAAGTGAAAAATAGGTCAAAGAACTAACGTAAAATTATTTGTGCTTAAAACTGTGTATGTTAGCTTTAGAATTGT
Organism: Philaenus spumarius; assembly: GCA_018207615.1. Classification (NCBI taxonomy): domain Eukaryota; kingdom Metazoa; phylum Arthropoda; class Insecta; order Hemiptera; family Aphrophoridae; genus Philaenus; species Philaenus spumarius. The sequence goes on along the minus strand of JAGFPH010002966.1, from coordinate 4,694 downwards.
GTTTAATATTAAGCCATACTACTGCTATTTCCCGTGTCTGAAATATTTCCCGGTTTCGTGTCGTATTAAGGTTCAGAGGGGGAGTGAAAATTAAACAAATAATAATAAATAACCAGTATATTTAATTTGTCGCGGTAAAATCGGAAGCTTGGGGGGCGTAGGCCTAAAAAATAGGTGTAAAATTAATTAAAAATAATTGGGAGTTTTCCGACGCGACAGATAAAAACAAAATTAAAAAATTTAAACAATTAAAACAATTAAATATAGTTAAAACAAATCTTAAACAAGCAAAAAATTAATATGGCGGATAAGGCGATGAGAGAGTTCTTCGAACAATATAAAAAGGATAAGGAAGAAAGGGCGAAGAAAGATAAAGAAGAACTGGAGGCCAGGGCGAAGAAGGAGAAGGAAGAAGAGGAACGCAGGCGGAAGGAAAAATTAGAAGAACTGGAGGTCAGGCGGAAGGAAAAACAAGAAGAACTGGAGGCCAGGGCGAAGAAGGAAAAGGAAATAGAAGAGGCCAGGGCGAAAGAAAAACAAGAAGAGTGGGAGAGGAAAGAGGAACGAAGACGGCTCAAGGATGAAAAAATCCGGGAAGAAAAGGCAGCAGAAAGGCTACAGCGAGAGAAGGAGCAGAAAGAATTATACAAAGTTATTTCTGGAAAGCTGGGAGACCTGGAACGAAGCCTGGAGGAAGAAAGCGTGAGGTGTAAGGAACAACACACCAAGGGAGAAGAGAAGATTAGGGAAATCGAAGGCGCTATCCATTTTCTGGAGGAAACCACAACCACCATAAAGGACAACGTAGACAAAGGGTTCAGAACAATGGAAAGTCGGGTACAGAGCGTTGAAAAGAAAATAGGAAACGTGATAAGCCAGGGAAGTGGGAGTAGGAATGTAGGAATTGTAATGCCGCGGTTTGACAGCGAAATAAATAAAATTGAATTTTGGGGAAATAGTAAAGAGAGGCCGAAACAATTTTTAAGAGAAATAGAAGGGTTAATGGACGAGTTGAATCCTTATTTAGAAGATAGGGAGAAAATAAAGTTCATAAGACGCCATCTAAAGGGATACGCACTCGAATGGTATAATATAACAGATCGCGAAGAGATGAAGTATGCCGAGTTTAGGGAGGCTTTTTTGAGTAATTACTGGTCGCTCCAAAAACAAAAAGCGGTCAGGAATTATATAGAAAATAATAGGTATGTAGAAAGGGGAAACGCTAGCAGAACCGAATATTTCTGTATGGTAGTAAACAAAGCGCGAGATTTAGAACCCCCCCTACCTGAAGGTTTCCTTGTATTCACGGTGATGCAACATTTCAGCGAGCAAATAAGATTAGCCAGCATAGGTAAACCTAGCGAAACCATTCAAGACGCGATAGAGTTCTTAAATAATGTAGACATGATTGAGGAAAATCGGCGAAGTAGACCCCAGGACGCTCAGGAAACGGAAAACAGGCATAATTTCACACCTCGGAATAACCCACCAATCCACAGATCCTATGCTCAAAACCCAAGTAACTCTAATCACCCAAACTCCAATAAACCACGTCCTTCCAACTCAAATCCTAACCAGAAGCCGAAAAACTAAGAAATGAGGTTCTGACAAAGGATAGATTTTTTCGGAATGACAGGGCCGATGAAAAAACAAAAAAACAAAAGAATAACACTAAAAAATTAAATGCGCGTGTAAACACCGAAAATTTAGGAAATGAAAAAGTTACTCCTTGTAGTAGAATCGAACCTGAAGTAGGCGAAAAAATCGTCGAAAAGGAGCGCGAACGTCAGCCTAAACAGTTAGGTAGTTTAAATGTAAATATTAGGGAAGACTTGTTAGATAATAGAGATGAACCAGTTATAGAAGAAAAACCGTTAGAAGAAATACCCGCGATTCCAGTAGAACTTGGAACGAATGCTAGTTACATGGAAATTGACACCGGAGCCGAAGTAAGCGTTATCCAGCAAGATTACCTCGAGCAATTGAAGGCGGAAGATGTCAAAATCTTAGAATTACCGGTAGCGTGTTTGGAGATAATTGGTGCATTAAAAGGAAAGGTGCAAAAAATCAGCAAGCAAGTCCTAATCGAAGTTAAACTGGTTGACAAAAGCGTAGATTTACAATTTTTGGTAGTAAAAGGTCTAAAATCTAGGATAATTATGGGATGTGACCTTTTATATAGTTTACAGGCAAAAATAAACATGCAAGAAAAATTTGCAATGTTCAAAATAGGTCAGGAAAATGTTAAAATCCCGTTTATTGATAAAAAAGTTGCAATAACACGGTTGAAAGGAAAATGTTTTAATATTAATTCCCGATACTATAAAACCAATAAAAAGAGCAATTTAATTAAATCGGAGGTAATTAAATCCGACGAAATCGAGGCAATGAATACTACACTCAAAACAAATAAAGTAAATATTAATCAAAATAGTATGAACGAGTTAGTAAACAAAGCTGAAATCGTTAATGGACCGGAAGTAGGTGAGACAGGCATTAATGATGTAATGGAAGGGAAGTGCGGCAGCAGTCAAGACAGGAAGCCGGAGACAACAGCTAGGAAAAACAATAAGGTTAGGATACAAAACGAAGAGAGGTTGGATAAGATGATATCGAGGGAGGTGTCAGTTCAACGAAGGAAGGGGCAGAAAGCCAAACACAATATCGTACCGAAGATGCTATCAAAAGAAGCCAAGGACGAGATTCCGCGTGATAGGGCATTAAAAAGGGTTAATGTTCCAATTAATGTTAGGTATAAGGGTGAAAAGATTCCAATTACCAACAAAGCGTCGCGGCGCAACCAATGTATCCATAACTGTGAATATTCTAGTAAACGTTGTAATCCAAATAAGGCGAAGTCAAGCACTACACTACACTGCAATTTTTCCGACCACTCGATGAATAATAAAAATAATAAAAAATATAAAAACAATAAACCAACTCATAAAGAATTGATATCTGTAGGAGGAGCAGAAACACGTAACCGAAATCTACCGTTAAATATGCGTGGAAAAATATCGAAAGTTAGGTTTAAAAACACTGCTACTTCTGAGGTAAATAAGACTAGGTTAAGTAGGAAACACGTTAGGTACAAAGAGAAAGTAGACCTAATGGAAAATCAGCTGTGTGAACTTAGACAAGGAGGGGAGACGGTAACCCGAGCAAAAGGGCATGTAGCGGTTCCAAGGAAGAAATGTAATAAGATAACTTTGACAAAGGAGTATAGTCATGGTACTATACTAACGGAACAACAAGAAGGCCTACTGCAGAAATTAATAGAAAAATATAATACAGTTTTTTCTGAATTGCCGGGACTGTGTAAAAATTGCGTTCATGAACTGAAGGTTAATGCAACAGACACCTTTGTGAATCGTAATTACCCAATTCCCATAAATAACGAAAACAGCGTAGGACAGGAAGACCAACGGAGAGTGCGAATCCAACAAATAAGGATGAATCCAGGTTTTACACAGTTATTACAGGATTGGAGAAACAGACAGATGGCGAACCCTGAATGCTTAGAAATAATACAGGATATTGTAAATAAAGTAGATTATAGAATTGAAAATAATGTATTATGTAAATTTGTAAATGGAATATTGAAAATTGTAGTACCAGAGAACACGGTAAAAGAATTTATAAAACACGTGCACGAAACGTACGGTCACGCAGGAAGAAATAAGATATATAACATGATTAAAAATAGGTGGCATTTTAAATATATGAACAATCGAATTATGGAAGAGATTAGAAAGTGCGACATTTGTCAAAGAGCGAAATACCCGAATCAATATTTAATAGGTCAAAGTAGGCCAATCATAACAAATAATATAGGCCGAGTAGTGGCGATTGATTTCTTAGGACCACTACCAAGAGGTTTAGGAAATGTACAACATATATTGGTGGTAGTGGATATTTTCTCTAAATATGTAAAACTTTACACAGTAAGAAATCCTACGACCGAAAATAGTATAGATAAAATGAGGCAGTGCTTTGCAGAAGTTGGTAAACCCGAAAGTATCCTAACAGATTATGGCAAGGCGTTTACTTCAGGGAATTGGAAGGAGTGGATCCAGGAAGAAAGAGTTCAGCATGTGCTAATCCCTATAAGACATCCACAAGTAAATCTGGCGGAGAGGGTGAACCGAGAAATTGTGCGAATGCTTAGAACATATTGCTACAACCGACAGGCAAATTGGAAACAATACCTAGAATATATACAGGATGTTCTAAACACAACGCCACACGACACCACAGGATACACCCCTCAGGAAATACAGTTTGGCCAGGAGGCGAGGTACGTGTGGGATGAAGTCTTCCCGAGGGAACAACCAAATCCAAGAGAAGAAACGGTACGCGAAAAACACCAGAAGTGCCAGGCCAGGATTATAAGGGCCGGAAACCAACGAGCTGCTAAACAAAACCATGGTCGCAGATTTACAAACTTCAATGTAGGGGATTTAGTGTTAGTAACACAGAACACTAGCATTATGGCGAGTAAATTTAAAGGCGAGACCAGAAAACTGTTTCTTTTATACACAGGACCTTTCCGAATAAATGAAAGAGTAGGAAGTAAAACCTATATTGTAGAAGACCGGGTTACAGGAAGAATAAAGGGAAAATACGATGTTCGAGATCTCAAACCATATATTCAATAAGTAAAGTTGTCATCCAGAAATAAATTAACACTGTAA
>JAGFPH010002965.1:131387-169763 GCA_018207615.1 Philaenus spumarius | reverse complement strand
CCGAGGTAGTCTCCAGTCTCTACTTTGTGTAATCCTTCTCTGTGCAGGTAAATGACAGAATCAGTATCATAGTAGGCCACCTGAGTATCTAAGGCGTCCAGGTAGTCGTACAATTTAAGTCTTGCATGAGCAGTAGTGAACGCAGCGAGTACCACGTTCACAGTAGGGAGTACTTCGCAGGAGTCCTCAACATATTGCCAGTTTACTACAACTACATCTTCGTTCACTTCTTGGATATGGTTTACGTCTACGGACGGGCTGACTAGCATTTTAAACAATTCCGAAGGCTGTCTTACTATGGATGTTTTTGTTTGATTTTCCCTCTGACCGAATTTACCCCAGAATGAATTTAACATTAATTTTGCAAGTGACCTAAGCCCCTCATTTTTAAAAATTTTATTAGGATCGAGTTTAATATTTTCGTTTATAAAATAATCTTCTATATACTTTGCCCTGTCTTCTTCAGATTGACACCACCCTGGATACCCTGAGGCCTCCTGTTTGATTTTTAAAAATTTATTTATAAACCCCGTGAAAAGACCGTCTCCGTTGTCAAACGACGCCATTTTATATTCCCATAGCTCGTACATCTCAATAATAACGTAACCCTTGTCCAAAGCTTTTCGTATTTCGTCCATAGTCCAAGTACCTGTCAATACTCGTTCGTCAATGTTATGTGTACACTCCCCTAGTAAATTTTGTCCGCAAGTTCGACACAGAACAAACATCAGTTTTTGATTCATCTTTGCAGGAAGTACAGGATGATACAATTCCCGAGGAGGGAGTATAGTGCATTTAAGAAGTCCGTCAACAGTCATACCTTGTTTCCTACACTCGCCATCGCCTATATGTATTTTTGGGTGACCTACAGGGTATTTACCGTACTTGCAAACCCAAGGATAGAGCGAACACACGTCTACGTACTGAATCGTTTCGCCTTCCTTGCATTTCGTGTACGATTTTGTATTACCCGTTCGGCCACCGAAAAATGCATCTCGAGGGTTAAGGGGTACAGTGTGCATCATGGGGTGAGAATCAAGGTAAGCCATTTCAACGTTTCGGTGTTTAAGTTTGCGAAAGTCGCATTCCCACATTTCCACGACTTCATGTCGAGCGAGTTTAGCGATTTTGGCTCTTGTTCTCGCTAATCGCGCATTGTGCGTGTCGGACGGATCGTCTTTAAGAGGTTCATTGCGGCTGTGCGGAAAACATTTAGGGCATCCGTGCCAGTAGCAGCCGTGGAATTCGAAAACTTTTCCGTCGCACACTCCGTCCACTTTCACCCCATCGACGACAACTTCACGACCTCTACCAGCGTGATCCATACGAATCCCTCTCTGAGCTTCCTCCCAAGTCAACCATTGTAAAGCGATTTTAGACTGGAGGTCGACAGATCGGTATCCAGTTTTAGGAACAATTCCTATCGTGTTTGGTTTTAGGAAATTACGCCTGAACGCGAGGTTGCATGCACTTGCTATTGTCACGGCTTCTAGAAAAGGGTCAACGTTACACTCTTTGAGAAATGAGGCTCTGAATTTAATACACGCTTGAGCCAAAATGTCTACGTCCGAAAGGCAGTACTCAAAGATTTCCTTTTGAAAGTCAAACTCGTACTCGTTACGAATCTGTTCGTCATGCCATTTCGTAAAGTCTTTGTATCCTTGGTCAAACATAGAGTCGGGACAATAAAACTCTTTAGAGGGGATAGGACCTACATAATTTTCATTGGCCAATGTGTTGAACAGATGTGGAAAGTAGCCTTTCTTTTTTTCAGGAGGTAGATCGAAAGCTTTAGGAAGTTTGGATAGAGCCATGGGCATGTAGTTCAAAGAATCGATAAATTTAACATTATCGATCTCCATGAGGATTACCTTTGTACCGCGTGTGATCAGTTCGGGGGTGAATTGAGTTTTTTCGAGCACGTATTTAAGGAGAAATTGAAAATCGAACGATTGTCCGTTATGTGCCAGGATACACACTTTTTTGTATGCTTTTCGCACTTTCATAACGTACGACATAAAGTCGTTGACGGGGTCATCTCTGAAAACTCGAATACGATCGAGACAATTTTGACACGAATCGCCGTTTATACATTTCCAGCAGAACTGTTGGGATATGCACAAATTTACTCGATGAACGTTGGCTGAGTCAAGTACCTCGTCTTGACGTGTCTCTAGATCAAAGAAAATGAAAAGAAACCCCTCGGACATAGGTTTCCTATAATCGACTTTCATGTAACACCTGTGATTCGGTTCCATGAATTCATTGCACACTTTACAATAAGTTTCACCGCACACATGTTTTGAATGTCGCTGTTGCGGAATTATCATTTTCTCGCAACTGGGGCACTTTTTGACCGATTTGCATATATTTTTTAAATGTGCTGTGAAACAGTCTCTGTTCATAAACTTTCTGTTACAATCTCCGCAATAGATCCCATCGTTTTCCAACAAACACGGTGGGGAACGTTTGCAGGAGTAACAGGTGGAGGAACATCTGTGCTTGTAACGGTGTTCGAAAGGAATGTGACACGCTTCACAGTAAAATTTGCAAGCAAAAGCGGCGGTCAAACTAGTAATTACGTTGAAATGACCTTTGCGAAAAATTAAATTTAGTCTGTAGCGAGGATTTTGCACCTCGCCTTCGAAATAAATATCACGGCCTTTATTCCCGTAACTGTACACCGTAATTTTGTGTAAAGGTAAATGATTTTGAAACTGATGCAACTCTCGTACCCCTGCACCTTCGTCTGTGAATTGAACTCTTGCATCGAGCATAAGTTGTCGGGCTCTAAGAGTCTGTCTGTTACATCTATTCTTTCGTATAAGCGCATAGTCCTTGTCTTTTTCCGCATGAGCTATTGCGACTACGAGTGAGCATGGTAAACACAAAGAGTCTGTATTTTTTATTACTACAATACCTTTTCTCGCACTACATTCTTCATCGAAATTATTATACAATCCGGATCTAACTTTACCTCGGCCCATCGGTACTTTTACTTTTGTACATTCTACTTTAAATGTATCGCAAGAAGTACAAGCCGCGGAGTTACTCTGTATAATACCCCCGAAAATGTTCCACAGGATATCTGCAGACACTTCTGAAGCCCGTCTGAATGCTAAAAATCCCGGTTCCTTATTTTTAAAATTGAGGCTCCGCAAAGTAAACCCTAAATAGTCTTCGTCAGTCGTATCCTTTGTCATAATCTCTACAAGTTCGTTCAAACCCTGTCTAATCCAATGCATTTCTTCAACACCTTCGGGTGGTGAATTAAATTTGAAAACAACTTTGGTACCGTAGAGTCGGAACTTTACAACATAAGTTTCCAAACTAGATAAAATGTAAGCGGCTGACATTTTACTAACTATATCTATTACAAGAAAGAGAGAACAAATATAGATTAAAGAGAGATATGTTACCTCGTGTGCAGTACTGCGCAGAATGCATAACGTTTTTAACAATTAAGACACCACATAGTAAAACGAGTGCAAATCAAGGCCGATGCAGGGAACGCAAGTCAAATATGTTGAAAGAGACAGACACTTCTAACCGGTTGTTCTACGCGACTTTCGCACAAGTTGTAAGAGGGTCTTTGCCAGCGAAGTTGAATCACTGTCGGGCAGTATTGAACGTTTAAACTAGACTCGCTTATTGCATGTAATTTACATGCATATGAATAGGGATTGCAATCACATTGTGAGCGAGTGTTTCGCACTCGACTGCATCGGAGTCCGTTTTCCAGTGCGGGAAGTAACCTCGAGATTAGTATAAAAGCAGGATACATCTACCTTTCATTATCAGTCGTTTATTATCGGTTGTCAGTGTGTTTCAGTGTTAATTTTCTTAGTGAGTATGGCTGCTGCTACTAATACTATTGATTTTTTTAATACGATCGAACCGAAAAATTTAGATTTTGTTCAATTACAAAAACTAAAAATTGGAAAAGCGTATTTAATTACAGACGCCGTACGTATGGCGACCAAGCATGGTCAAAGCATTCTATTGGATTTAGATCAGGACGAAAATTTGAAAAAAGTATTTTTACCGCAGCGGTACGAGATTTTGACAGATTCTCAAGTATTAGAATTAATACATAAAAAATTATTTGTCACCGAGCATGTAGGGAAAACCGTTAAACTGGAAATACATCCGTAAATCCGGTTATCGAGGAGAACCGTATATGTTTATTCTTATATATATATATATTTTATTACAATTCAAGTAAGTATAATTTTTCAGTAAACGCTATGAATGTATCTCATTCACCAAAAACATTGTTAGACCTATGTGCTATATCAGTATGTGAACAACTGTTAATGACTGATATTAATATAGATGATCTTCAATTACCTGTGTCTATTAAAAAACATTTAAGAAGAAATTTTAGAAACTATTCAGCAAAAGTGAGTTGCAATACTGTAGGATTTGATTATGATTGTATTGATTTTGAACATCTATTTTTCACTATCAGTTGTTTAGTTTCGGTACTGGTTTTAGTGTCAATAATCTTTTTTCAGTGTACGTTATGAATTCAGAAACATTATTTGAGCTATGTGCTCGATCAGTATGTGAACAAGTACTAATTACTAATAGTAATATAGAAGAACTTCATTTACCTGTTTCTATTAAAAAACATTTGAAAGCAAATTTTAAAAACTATTTGATGAAAGTGAAGTGTAATACTGAAGGATTTGATTATTTAAATATTGATTTTGAAAACATTACTTATTCAGATTTTTTTATGCTAATGAATCACCCGTTTGAAGTGCCTGCATTCGCATATGAGTACAACGATGTATTTACTCGACGCTTAACTTACAATGGTGTTGATTTGTGTAGGCACTGTTTTAGCTTATTTGTTGTGAATGATTCTGATTTCGATAGAAATAAACTAGAAATATCTACTCTTAGGGAAGTTGTAGATGGTGACATGTTACTATACACTATTTGGGATCCCGATTATTGGTGCGGTAAATGTGTAGTATCCCCTTTATTTTCAATACAGGAATTTGCCGAGTTCTTACGCTATCGTCCAACAGACACGATTACTAATTTTATTGGAAATAGTTACGATTTCTATTGTGATCGTGACTTGTGTATAAATTATTTAAAGACAAAAATTAGACAATAATTTTATTCTATCTCTCCAAATTACAGTAAAAAATGAGTAACGATTCTGAGACACCGGACTTTGAACAAAACGCACAAGATATTTCCCTTGTGGAATTCCCTCTATCCAGGCCTTCTTCAGCCGTATCTCCTTCTACGTCTTCTTCATCTGTTGAGACCTTTGCGAATCAAAACCTTACTTCAGCATCACCTTCTACACCTTTTGAGACCGCTGCGAATCAAAACCTTCCTTCAGCATCACTTTCTTCACCGTTTGAGACCGTTACGAATCAAAACCTTCCTTCAGCATCACGTTCTTCATGTGTTGAGACCACTGAGAGTTCTTCATGCGCATCTAGATCCGCTCAAAACGAATATATGTGTCGTTTGATGCATTACCTACAGTGCTACGGACATGCAAACTATGTAAGCATCTAAAACATTTTTTCTCTACCTTAAAGTTTAATTTATAATATTAGTAACAACCGTATTTACTTTTTTCAGCTCAGAAATGATTATGCACCTCTGGCTCATCACCGTGGTAACGCTCAACCTTGTCAACATATTCATGGGATGCCGAACCGAGCTACAACGCTAGAGGTTTTGGAAAATGCATCGGCCTCTCTCAGCACGATTGTACAAGATTTAAAGGTAGCAGCGTCGTTTTCATACTACAAAACATGTGGCACGTTTGCGCTCCATGTTTTTAGAATGATGAGACAAGATTTGATAGACCTGACGGAAGACGGTATCTTCTGCTTACAACTATATGGCCGTCCGCCTTCCACCACCACCGGTGTAAGTATTTTCTTAATAAATACTATTTTTGTTGTTTAAGAGTATATAAATACTAATGTTGTGTGTTTTTTACAGCAATCAGAGTTGAATAATCCTCAACAGACACAGAGACCTTGCACTGTCTGCTTGATTAACGCAGTGAATATGGCTTTACTTCCCTGTGGACACGTGTTCTGCTCGCAATGCGTTATCCAATTTAACAACAGATGCCCAATATGTAGAAGATGGATAGTGGACTACATCAGATTATATTTTTAAAACATATATTTCAATTGTAATAAAATATAAGAATAAACATATATATATTTGAATTGTAATAAAATATAAGAATAAACATATATATCTTAACAGTTTTTTATTTTAATACCCTGATTAAGACAAACTATCAAATATATAGGATATCATAGTCCAGATGGTACAACGACTATTATGGCTTTGTGTTCTGTTGTTATTTTTCAATTATAGTAAGTAAAACGACTATAAATACATAGTCAGAACACTACGAACATTCATTACGCATACAGAGCTCAAAGAATAAACAATGGAATCTATCAAACCTAAAGTAATTCGTTATTGCTGCGATCTCAAATGTTTTGTTTTGCCAAGAACTGGTGTCGACGGTATTGCGTGTAGAGTGTGTAATTATTTTAGCACTTGTCATTGCAAATGTAAGACCTCACAAAAACTATTCTGGAAAATCACGTTATACAGAACTCATTTCGAAGGATATACCTGCTGCGAAGACATATGCCATCGGTTTACCAAGGCTCAATTGTTTAATTGTCCAAAATGTTCACCTTGTTATTGTTCTACAAATAAACTGTGTACTTGTGTGTTGGAAAAATGTAAAAATAGAAACTCGTGGTCAGAGAAAACCAAGTGGTAAAGTGTAAAAGATTTGTATTTTCTGTTTGAATAAATAGAATGTGTTGAAACAAAAGACGTGATTGTTGATTATAATACTCTACCTAAGCTAACCATCCAAATTATTACTTTATACCAAACATTTTTAAATCGTATAACTATATTTTTCCTGAGTATGAGATATCTGCGACTTTCAACATATTTGACTTGCGTTCCCTGCATAGTTCAGATGGCCAGTGTACATAGTCCAGATGGTGCAACGTGCATTACATCATCTTGGTAGGTTGCCATGTTGCATTCCGTTTCCTGTACAGTTAGACGGCTATATAAAGCAAGCGCGATTTCTACTCCGCAGTTCAGACTCGTCCTTCTCTCTGGAACTTTACGCTATGGATATAATCGAGGACTTTGTTGGAGACGAGCTGCCTCGTCTATTTGCCGTAAGTAGATTTTAAGATTTTTACTAGTATATAGAAATCAGTGCGTGTGTATGGTTTTATCGAAAAAATTTCTTCTTAAAGGAACTCAAATACGGAGTCGATGAGGAGGAGGAGGTGGACTCCGACAACCTCTTCTATTATGATTATTCCTCGGGGGAGGACGAAGATGATGAAGTCTTGGAATGGGTACTCCAAGAGTACATGGAGAGAAGAGGAATTTTTGATTTTTAAAATGTTATATTAAAATTATGTTTTTTAAATGAATTGTTTTTATTTTGACTAAATCCTATAAATAATTTTTTGAGGTCAAGGTTAGGTGGGAATACGTTTACTGTGAAACACAGACAGTGTAGAGTTATGACAAATTAAGTGTATAAGTTAATTATTCGAGGGCAATGTAGAGTTATGACAAATTAAGTGTATAAATTAATTATTCCAGATATCGCATTCTGGTATAAGTTTTTCGTTGTATTTTTGACATCTATCACTAGGTTAAGAGAGAATAATTTAATTTAATTTAGAAAATAAAAAAATAAAGATGGCGGAAACAAAATGGCGGAAACAAAATGGCGGAAAAAGATGGCGGGCGGAAACAGTGGCCGGCGTCGGCGCCTCAAGGTCACCCTCAACGCCCATGTTACTCTCCTCAAGGTCAACACCTCACAAACGTTAACTCTCCTCAAGGTCAACATCTCACACACGTTACACTGCTCAAAGGTCAAAGGTCAAGGTCAAGGTCAAGGTTGTCCTAAAGGGGAGCCTCCTCTACTTACATTTATTTTTTTTATTACTGACTCAACAGGGTCTTTTTTCCCCGCTAATTTTTCCAAGCCCGTTCCCTTGGCAGTGGTTGCGCTAGATAGTAGATAGGGACAGCGGGAATCTCGTTAATCCATTCATGCGCTTCTGTTTTAAACAGATGGGCATTATTTCAATATTGTATTGTTGTAATCAGCTGATTTATCCTCACTAGTGCGGATATAACGAACTTTACCTGGCAATATATGCAATAGAAAAGCATCTGATTTTCCAGTAGTATCGTGAAAATATAATTACACATTCTGTAGCATTTTCACGCTAATTTATTGACACCTTTGGCGCAATGTGGCGAGGAGGCGTGTTTTAGATTTAACCCTTTTTTCATTATTTTGACGAGAGGAACACACATGTGATGTAGGTCACACCCTGAAAAAATTTAAAAACAAATCTATTAGGTGTGCTTAAGAGACATGTTGGAAGTGAAAACTTCTATGACAGTCCACATTTGCAAATATATTTAAATATGTTCATCAAAATGTAAATACAGTATGTCTATCAAAATTAAATATATATAATATATAAATATATGTTATTTTATATAACTAGTGGATCCGACAATGATTCACTGTTGCTTGATTTAATTTTAATTGTAGCTATCCCATTTCATTTCGTTCACTTAATAATTGAATTTCAACTTTTTTTAAATATTTTTTTATATCAATTAAGAATAATAGAAATAATTTTAGCTTTATAGCTTCTAGAATTTACTGTAATTTATTTTTATTTAATAGTGGTAGCTACCCCATTTAAATATATTTGTTTGTAGTGACCATATTGTCTACAAAAATCCTGGTAAATTGTGAAATTTTAGTGAAATTAGTTGAGTTGTTTTTGAGAATATAGAAAAGTAATTGGATTACTATTTAATTTTAAGGGTATGTATTCCAGTTCATCCGTTTGACTTAAATAGTTAAATTTTTGTATATCCCTTAAAAATAATATTTCATAATTTTAGATTTATAGTTTGTAGGAAGTTAGTTAAATTTATACTTATTGTATACGGGTAGCAACCCCATCATTTCAACTCCAGTAGTATTTGTTAACGTCTAAACACTCCTGTCAATGATATGGATAAAATCGGAAATTTTTAGCGGTATCGTTCGAACAGTTTTTGAGTCTTTAGTACTAACATAGAAGCAAAGAAACATACATTAATTTTTATATGAAGAGATTTTTTTATATTCTGCTAAATATCTGCATATAACAGGTAAATTTATATAGGTGGTACTGTAAGGTGCGGTATGCGAGATTTCATTCGAATACCCAGGCAAAAAGTACCCAACGGGCCAATCGAAGTTTTCACTTCAAAATGTAGATTAACAAATAATAAAATTTGTGTATTAGTAAGGCCCCTCGTGAGTGAAATATCCTACCTCTAACTATACGTGAAGGGATATTGAAGCGTGTAAAAATCAGCTTTCCCCGCAACCACCTCGTATCTTAAGGACAGTGCGGGCGCAATGCATTGCAAGTTAATTAAAGTATAGAGCAAGGTAGCCTAAACTTGTGAAACCAGCAGGCTATGACGTCACAAGTACCCAGACGTAGTCGCGTCACTGAATCCATAGCTTTGCTCAACTCTTGACAGTATTTCGGTCCAATGCGTCCGTCATGTTATTCCTTCCTTGTTAACGATGCTACGTTGCAAGTTGTTAGATCCGCGAATTACGCGAGGGAATCATGTATTCTGATCGTAACAAGTGTATTGATTTTATTTCGACCGATAGTGTGTCAAATATTTATTCACCCGTGAGAATGAAACCGTCGTTTGGTAAATAATGTATGCTGATCAGCTGATTTTGAATTTCTTTGTAACTTATTCTCTGTATATAAAAATTAATGTTCGTTTCTTTGTGCTCTATCACTCAAAAACTATTCAACCTATTTCATTACACAGATTATAAGTATTAATATCAGGAGTGTTTAGACTTTACAATTACTACTTACAGTCTAATTGGTTGAAATTATGTAGCTACCGCTATACAATACGAATTAATTGCACTAACTTCCTACAAAGTATCCCCTACATCCAAATTTGTGTAATATTATTCTTAAATGTCATAAAAACCATTTATATTTCGATTACTTAAGTCAAATTAATAAAATGTAATAACTACCCTTAAAATAAAATCAAGCAATAGCGAAGCATTGCCGAGTCCACTAGTATGAAATAAAAAGCAATTAAAAGATAATATTTTTAGAATTCTTTAATTATATAATAACGCATATAAATTATTTAAAAAATTAACAAATAAGCCTACAGTTTTATAATCTTTATAATTGTACACATTTACGGAGTTAAAAATCCCCGCCAAAATAGTTAGGTAGGCCTAGATAAAGTCTGTTGTTTTTAAATAGTATTTTTATCTGCCTGTGATTTTTCACGGGGGCTGACTAGTTACTTATAAAATGTATTTAATTATTTTATAAAGGTCTGTATGAAAGGTAGTCGACAGTAAGATAAATTATGTGTTAGCTCAACGCCATCTTATAAAGTTAAATCTTGAAGTATATAATAGTGGTACAAATAAATATAAATATAACTAACTTCCTACTAGCGATAAAGCTAAATTTATTAGTATTATATTTAAGGGTTATACGAAATTATTTGCAATTTGATTACTTAAGTCAAAGGGATGACATGGAATAACTACCCTTAAAACTAAATAGCAATTCATGCACTCACTTTTTCTATATTCTCAAAAAACTACTCAACCGATTTCACAATAAATTTATAAATATTAGTACTAGGATTCTTTTAGAGAATATGGTCAACACAAACAAATAGATTTAAATGGGGTAGCAACTACTCCTATACAATAAAAATAAATTGCACTAAATTCCACAAAAAGTATAAAAAATACAAATTATTTAGTATTATTCGTAATTGATATATAAAAAAAACGTTTGCAATTCGATTACTTAAGGCAAAGGGATGAAATGTATACATTATTTAATAATTAAATCAAGTAATAGCGAAGCGTTGCCTGGTTCACTAGTATTATGTAAAAATAAATGTTTGTTTTCTTTGTCCTATATATACTAAAACAATATTCAATCTATTTTACTCAAGATTTCACAAATTATCCATATGAATGTCAGAAGTGTTTAGACACTACAATGACTAAATTGTAAGGGGTTGAAATGAGGTTGTTACCCTTATATGATAAAAATAAATTGAACTAAATTCCTACATGCAATAAGTATAAATTTGTGTAATATTATTCTTAAGTGATATAAAAAAACATTAACAATTCGATTACTTAGTTAAAGGGATGAAATGGGATAACTATACCCTTAAAGTTAAGCAATCATTTTATACACTTACTTTTTCTATATGCTCAATAACTACTCAAATAGATTAACTAAAACTTTCACAATTTACACATATTAGTGCCTGGATTGTTTAGAGAGTATGATCAATTAAAGAGTTTAAAATAGGGTAGCTACCCCTATACAATACAAATAAATTGCACTAACATCCTACAAGCTATAAATCTAAATTTGTGTAATATTATTAGTGATATAAAAACCATTTGCAATTTGGTTACTTAAGTCAAGGTAATGAAATGGTATGACTACCTTTAAAATTAAATAATAATTAAAATGGGATAGCTAACCATATTAAATAAATTGCATTAACATTAAACATCCATTTGTTTAATACGCGCTTTATCACCTGTCCTGATCCTTTAACCAAAAGTCACTTTAAAATTAATTTTTTAATACTCACTAAATTGTGTTTCTTAATTTAATCTGAGTTATACATGGTGTCCTCGAACTCTCTGGGCCCCTTTTGTGGATATGTTCCTGGGATCCAAACAAACATATTTCACAATATAAACATGGGTCTACGGAGCTTATTTTATCGTCTGTCTGTCTGTATGTGTTTTTTACAAAATACCTAATATTTTTGGAAGTAGAAGAGATATTAAGCTCAAACTTTGTATATCTATTTGTTCCCTAACCTTTTATTACTGTACCAAAAACTAGAACATTATTTTAAATATTTTCAAAATGGCGGCCTTTTAAAATTTTAATGTCAAATATCTCAAAAACCGCTAACTTTACACAAAAATTACAAGAGACAAAAAAGTTTACTTTTTTAATGACAAACACAATGGTTTTTTTAATTTTTTCTGTAGCTCAAAGGGTAACAGAGATTTTGAGAAACAAAATATTTTAAAGTTATTATGAGCTAAAATAATAAGTTATTTGCATAATGTTCTGAGCACTTTCTGAGCTGATTCCACTTTGAGCACATAATTTCTTGGTAATTGTCTACAACAACCAAAATTAGCCTAAAACCACATTTTTTTAAAATTGAACAATTTGTGTAGTTATTTTTCTAGCGAGCTATCAGATTCTACATGAAAAAATAAGTCGAAAATGTAGTATAACACTTTTTCGATTTCGGCTTTACTGAATCACCCTGTATATTCTAAAATCAAGCAATATCGAAGCATTGCTGGGTTTACTGGGTGTAGAATAATATAGAGCTCCCTTTAGATATCATGATCGGTGCTCATTGACTACTCCCGACCTTAGGTCTCACCATAAGGGTGAGGGCAATAGCTGATCTTTCCTATTTGAATTCGCTAATAACAACATTTACCATTGACATAGTCGTAGTTTGGTGAAAATGTTAGATGAGGCTTCTTCAGGTAAAACATTTGAACACCTTTTAGCCTAAATTAATTACGGTTTACCTAATCGAGTTTATTTCCCTAATGGAAATCCGCTTAATTACCCCTTAATAACTTTGCCTCAGTTCTAGACTATTTGAAAACAGCCGGTCGGACGAAATCTCAGCTGATTGTTGTAATTAATCATGTTTCCACTCCACGGTAGAGTGCAGGTCAGCTGGAGGCGGTCGAGGGTGCACCTGCCGTGTGAGGTTAGGGTCTTTCCGATAACCACCGCAACACTTTGGTTGGAATGCAGTAGTCTCTACTGTAGCGTGTATAATCTATAAACCCCGACGTAACAGTCGAATTATAGGTTTGGCTTTGGAAACTATCGTTCCTCAATCCTTTATCTGAAATGCTTAGTTACTTTAAATTGTCGTCTACTTTTTTATTTTGGTAGCTCTACTGCTTTCTACTTTGTGGTCGGTGTGTGCTGGAGTAGAGTTTTGTTTGTCTGATGTTGAGGATTTAGGGAAATAATGCGATGATTCAGGCGAACCGTTGATGTGAGTAGAGCGAATTTTCAAAATTAAGTTTATATGTTGTAGGGTTTCAACTAACAATTCGGGGAAATTAGTCTACTCACGAAGGCGCTGAATAGCTACCTTGGTGTACGAAATATATTAGTAGAATTTGTTTGCACCTCAGCCTCCAACCCTGGCTATCACGTTGCTTCGTTCACCTCCACCTTGCGGCTTGGGATTGTTTGACTGCGCTTTGTGATTTTGCACATCGACCTTGCCCCCTTCGATTATTGACAGATTCGCTTCGTTCGGGGGAACCGGAATAATACATGGTCATGTAAATAAATATTTGCCGACCGTAGATTGTCTTAATAACCTGAACGATTATCATAGACCATCATCTGTGGATGGTAAGCGAGTCGCCGCGGGCTTGGCGAGCGAAGCGAGCATGGTGAGAGCACTCTAGTAAAGTTTATACTAATAAACAATACTTTATGATTTATTTGTTTCATCGGGAGAAGGCTACTACTGACGATTATGTTTGTATGCACATCACATTTTTAGCGAATTTCCAAAGAAAAGACAAGCTATTGTAATTACCTTTACGGTACGATCTAAGGTCGGGATCGGTCAATGAGTACTGATCATGGTCCGCAGAATACGGTTTGGGGTGTCTTTAAAAATGTTATGCATGTTTGTGTTCACACTCTAACGGCCGCATTTTACTTCCGATTTTGTCCAAATTTGGTACACACGTTGGGCTTCGGATGAATTCGTTATCCATAAAAATCTAACAACTGGAAGTCCTTTTTTCTACCTAAAGTAAACTTTTTTTAAAGATGTTTCGGATTAGAATTAAACTTTTTTGGGTTTTATGTAGAAAAATACAAGTAGGAAATTATTCTGCACATTTTGTTTGTTTTTTTCAAGATCTTATAGCTTGTCTCGTCCTTTTAAAATCAAGCAAAACGTGAAGTACGAAGTGATGCAGTCCGTAATCCGAGGGTGCATTGTCGATTTGCAAACTTGTAAAGTGCAGTCCATAATCCGAGGCAGAAAGGGAAAGGTTCAAACTAGCGAACAGAGTGTTCAACACAGATTGTTGGAATTATTTGGGAAAACCTAACATACAAGTTAGAAATACAAAAATAGTTGATGTGATAACTTCTATTGGCCAGTTGGGCACTTTCGCTTGACTATGTTTCTGAAATCTCACGTCACGCAACTTTTTGCGTAGACACAAGTCAGAGCTTGGAGAGGGAATAGGCGATACATAGTATATATAGACAAGTAAGCGCGTGGAGAGGGAATAGGCGATGGAGAGGGAATAGGCGATACATAGTATACATAGACAAGTAAGCGCGTGGAGAGGGAATAGGCGATACATAGTACATATAGACAAGTAAGCGCGTGGAGAGGGACTAGACGATATATATAGTACATAATAATCAGTTATTATAATTATTAATATTATATTATAATAAGTATGCGAAAAATAGTGACCATTATAATGTAAGTAAGCGCGTGGAGAGGGAATAGGCGATACATAGTATATATAGACAAGTAAGCGCGTGGAGAGGGAATAGACGATACATAGTATATATAGACAAGTCAGAGCGTGGAGAGGGAATAGGAGATACATAGTATATAATATACACAAGTAAGCGCGTGGAGAGGGACTAGACGATATATATAGTATATAATGATACGTTATTATAATTATTAATATTATATTATAATAAGTATGCGAAAAATAGTGACCATTATAATGTAAGCATTATTTATTTAGTGACTAATGATTTTGAAAGAGGTATTAGTGCATACCCTCTATATAGAACTCTAAGAGCCAATAGAAGTTGTTCCTTCAAAAAAACAAACAAATAAAAAAAACATTTACAATTCGATTACTTAAGTAAAAGGAATGAAATGGGATGGCTACCCTTAAAATTAATGAAGATTACAGTGAGAATTAAACCATAAATTTGTGCTGATCAGCTGTTTTTAATTTCTTTGTATCTGAACGTAGAATAATTCGACCACGCATCTGAACTGCTGACGTGAGTTCAGTCAATTTCCAAAATTAAGTTTATGTGTCACGGTTTCAACCAATCTTTTGCGTCTACGCGAGTTTTGCGTCAAAATTCGACGAAAAAATGTTTACGTGCTCGAAATATATTAGTAGAATTTGTTTCACGCGCTCTTTCTTTTCGGTCGCAGAGGAAAAACTCGCTTTGCCTTCCAAATGGATTTGAAGCGGGTACGTTTTGGTGCTTTACGTTTTGATCGATTTTGAGTGAAAATGTTATGCATGTATGTGTTCACACTCTAACAGCCGTATTTTACTTCCGATTTACTCCAAATTTGGTATACACGTTGGGCTTCGGGTGAATTCGTTATCCATAAAAATCTAATAGCCGGAAGCCCTTTTTGTGACCTGAAGTAAACTTTTTTAAAAAGCTTTCGGATTAGAATGAAACGTTTTTGGGGTTTTATGTAGAAAATACACATAGAAAATTATTCTGCGCATTTTGGTTTGTTTTTTTCACGGTCTTATAGCTTGTCTGGTTTTTTCAAAATCGAGCGAAACGTGAAATACGAGCGAAGCGAAGAAGTCCGTAATCCGAGGCAGAAAGGGCAAAGTGCAAACTAGCGAACAGAGTGTTTCCACTGCGAGCGGAACGAAGCAGCGCGTGAGCCGGGGCAAAAGTGGTTGAGAAGAAAACAATTTTATTTCTAGTAATACATAATATTTCGTACTCGCTGGCCTTCGTGAGTAGACCAATTTTCCAAGTAGTTGTTTAAAACCCGAATACATATAAACTTAATTTTGGAAATTCGCTCAACTCACGTCAGCGGTTCACCTGCGTTATCGTTATTACAATTGGATCATCAATTCTTATTTATACATCCCTTATATTTATTTTGTAAACTTGAAGGATGTTTGCACAAAGGAAATATAGTTTTAACAGAAACTGTCTCGACGTACATCCGCGAGGGACCCCGCCTCTACGACAACTTGCACAAGTCCAATCAGTTTGATTATCTCAGTTCAGTTGTACAAGATAAAAGGGAAACTTATAAAATATGAAGACTTTGGGGAAATACTGGCCTCACAAAGAGTTGGAACGACTTTTCCAGTTATAACGAATGTCTCGACTTCGCAAAGAACTCTTGCAATTTGTTTAAAGCTAAAAGCCGCATAACTTTTCAACTCCCGTCCTCCCGTTACTCGTTATTGCAGACAATTTTTTTAAAAAAACTTCCATAAAACCTAAGCCGGGGTCTTCTATGTGTTTTACTGCGACGATATTGTTTAAGTTTGGCGTTTTCTTTGTTTGCTGTTGTTCTCGCTCTTAGCGAGCACTTATTTCTGTTGCGGGGCTGTCTTTCTAGAACCAGTCAGGGATTGTTTTCGAGGCGAGTCATTAGTGGAGTTAAACGGAATAATGGAAGTTAGGAAAAATACTATAGATGATGGGAAACTGTTTATTTGTGTGTATTGAAAGTACGCTGTCTATTTTATAGACTACTAGCTGACCCGTACGGCGTTGCCCGTGGTGGTTGGTATTTTCAGTTTTTTAAAAGTAATTGTATTCTTTTCCAATCCGTTCGGTAGTTTTGATGAAATCGTTATTTAATAACTTTGATCGCCCAAACCCTCCCTAAAATTTCGAATTTTTTTAAACCTTTTCTTAGCGATCGCCTATGGTCCTAGAGGAAGCTACAAACCAAATTTCATTCCAATCTGTTCGGTAATTTTGGAGAAATCGTGATTTAGTAATTTTTACCACCCAAACCCCCCTAAAATTTCCAATTTTTAAAATTCTCTTTTAGTGGACACCTATGGCCCTAGAGGAAGCTACATATCAAATTTCATTCCAATCCGTTCGGTAGTTTTGAATAAATCGTTTTTTAATAACTTTGATCGCCTCAAAACCCCCCTAAAATTTAGAATTTTTTCAAACCCTTTCTTAGTGAGCACCTATGGCCCTAGAGGAAGCTACATACCAAATTTTATTTCAATCCATTAGGTAGTTTTTGAGAAATCGTGATGAGTGAGTGAGTGAGTGGTATTTCGCTTTTATATATATAGATATATATATATACAGCGTGTTTATAGAGTTCCTTTAACCCCCTCTTTTATTTTTGTTATTAAAAATAAGTTAACAAACTTTGTATATATCTTGTGTTGCAAAACAGGACACATTTTTTGACACATCTAAACCTTTATGCTTTTGGGGGGCTTGAGATGGAGGGTAGGGAGGAAACACTTACAAATATAAAGGTAGGTCATGTAATACACCATTGAAAAGCTTATTAAAAGAGAAACAGAATGGCGCAAAATAGAGCTTAGTACCGTGCTTCGTTTAAAAGTAATGGACAATCAAAGTTCTGAAAAATGATATTGTTATCATAGCATCAAAATCAGGTTATTACTTTTTTTTATTACAAAAATGTTCAGTTCGCGTTCGAGACGACCAGCAAGTACTTGTGTGGAAAGCTATATCCCATTTGAATTATTTAACGACCCTTTAATGGTGAATATTACGTGTTTATACTTTATGTGTTGTGTAGTGTTTTGTGTCATGCGATCATCGTCTCAAATGTTCGTCTTCGACAATGACAGAGGTATGTGTCGAAACTAGTAAGACCCAGCAGCAGTAGAGTGGAAATTAATAGGACCATTTAAAGGTTTTTAAATTTATTGAAACACTAGCTGACCCGTACGGCGTTGCCCGTGGTTGTTGGTATTTTCAGTCTTTTTGACGTAATTGTAATTCTTTTTAAGTGTTGGTTGAATACCTGTGCGTATCCTACTGTGGTCATGAAAAAAAGTCTACGCTATTTAGGAAAGCACTGAAAATTGTATTCCTGTAAACTACTATCTAACATGAAAAAGCTTTAAATATGTCGTTTTAATTTATAGTTTTTACTAAGTTTGACTTTCACTTAATTTCAATGACAATGTTGCGAGCACCTACGGCCTTAGAGGAAGCTACGTACCAAATTTCATTCCAATTCGTTCTTAAAGGGATTTTTAGTAACTTTGGCCCCCCTCCCCAAACCACCTTAAAATTTCGAATTTCTTTTAACCCTTTCCTAGCGAGGGTTTAAATTAGCTGGGGGTCGTAGAAAAGATATTTGAATCACTTTGTAACATCCGCGTTAATTTAGGATGTAACAAACTGGTTCAAATAGAGTTTGTAATTTTAAATGTATAGGCCTAATTAGTATAAGATATATATTGTTTAGTATTTAAATATACAATATACAGTATATATCAAAATAAAGCTACGAATGTGATATTTTAATGGCATTTAGTTTAATTCAGATGGTTTGTTTAGTTTTCAATAAAATATGTTTAAACTCGTGTATGTTTATGGTTATGCATGGTGTCAAATAATTTGTTTGTTATTATTATTATTGATAGTGAAAATATGTTTTGAAAAGTATTAAAAACTTCATAGTTATGATATATTTTATATAAACAATATTTTAAGCAGCATATCTCTAAGTAGGCCTATATAGATATTTAATAACCAATGTTTGAGTTGAATTATAATTCTGTAATCATTATTTTTATTTGTGTTTGTTTATAGTTTTTCAATCTAACCTTAAAAAGCTTTTGGTTTTGAAGAGTATTAAAGTGATTATAAATTTGCTAAGTAATTTTGCTATGGTAATGAATGTAAACAAATATAAGCTTTTTATACGAACAGCTGTTTTTTGAGCTATGGTTTTGAGTTCATACAATAAATGCTGTTCAGTTTCTTCCAAATTTGAAACTTTTTCTGGAAACTTTTAAAACTTTTCTTAACGTATAAACCTTCTATGAACTACTACAAACATTTTAAGACCAAAAATAGCCAAATCGGTCCAGCCGTTCTCGAGTTTTAGCGAGACTAACGAAGAGCAATTCATTTTTATATATATAGATTTTACAATAATGGTCCAGGAAGTAGGAGTCACAATGAATAATTATTACTTTTATTAATATTAGGAATAAGTAGGTTGTGTGTTATTTTCCAGAGTTACATTTATTTAACCTCTACCTACAACTTACTTATTCCCCTAATATTAACAAATAAATAACCTGCTTTGTTGTTACGATAACAATATCATTTTCCAGAACTTTGACTGTCCATTACTTTTAAACGAAGCAAAATATTCAGCTCTAGTTTGTGCCATTCTGTTTCTCTTTTCATAAGGTTGTTATTGGTGTATTAAAAGCTTTTCAATGGTTAGATGACCAACTTTAAATTTGAAATTTCTAACCCCCTTTTCCCCCCTAAGCCCTCCAAAATGGTAGAGGTTAGGTATGTCAAAAAATGTGTCCTGTTATGCAACAAAAGATGTATACAAAGTTTTGTTAACTTATTTTCAGTAACAAAAATAGTGATAAGGGTTAAAAGGATTTTTAGAACACTCTGTGTGTAGGGTTCCTATTTAAAGTTGAAAAAACTATGGACAAAATCAGCGGTTTGACAACCATATGAAAGATAAAACATTTACATTCATTATCGTAGTAACCAACTTAGGAAATTTAGAATTCCAGTTAATTATTCTTCACAACCAACAGCTTGTTTTAGGTTAGGTTAACAATATAAAAACAAACACAAATCAAAGAAAAAAGGCTTAAACTTACTGCATTATATTTCAAACATCTGTCGTTACGAATTATAAATAAAACAGCTGTCCTAGATCAAAAGCTTAACACAATTTTAGGTCAATGCCATAATGAAGCAACACACATTTTTTGAAAGCATTTACTCTTACTACCATGGCAACCTACTTAGTAAATTTCTATAATTCACAAAGTGAAATGTCAATTAGAAGGAGGTGTATAGGCTACCTCTATTTTACTAAATTGCAATTCAAGTAACAATACTGCACAACCTAAATGAAGACGAGTACCTCATTCTTAACCTCAGCAAATTTAAATGTCAGATAAACATTTATATATTTTTTAAACTCCATATTTCAACTTTAAAGAACTCAAACAATCCGTAAAAACGTCCATAAACTTCGCCTCAACGAGATTCCAGTTAAATTAGTTACAATACCGAGTTAACTTGTTTATCGCCCAACATTTAATATCTCTTCGAGTAAATAAATCAACGAGCACATGCGCAGTACGGTACATATTAAAGTACCTCGGTATATTGACCTTTATTTACGCGCCATAAATACCACGTCAAGTTGGTGCCAAAGATTTTATGTTGTCGTAAATAAAACGGACGATTAAATGTAAAAACAAAATATAAAACGTGCGTGAATATCAGAAGGGTTTATGTGCTTATGATGACGTGTTTTAAAGTGTATTCAACTTTTTATGCGGTTAATTTGCAATGTAACCAATTTTAGTCGCACGGTTCAACTGAAAGTGTAATCGACCTTGTTTTATGCTTTGTTAAATCTCAATCTGGTACAGAATCTCAAAACTGGTACGTTTATTAGCTTAAACGTGTTTCTAGGACAAAATCGCCATCTTCAGTGAAACACGAGGTGCAATAATCAAACTATGACTGACATAACGGTGGTTCATGCTCTGTGTTTTTAGAAAGCGTGTGAAAAGTAGTTGAGGTTGGTTAATTCTTTAGGAAATGTGAGACAATACAGATGGGACTCTTGTAGAAATACTTAAGGTTCAGCAAGAGTGAAAAACATATTTATTAATTGACCACAGTTCTCCAAGTGGCAGAGTTATGCACTACTATTGGTGAGTTTGTGTGGTTCATTCTTTCGTTAGTAAATATAGGTCAGCGTCATAAAATCGGAAATTAGAGGGTTGCAGGTTGCTAGGGGTGGAAATGTCGGCCCAACTGTCAGGATTCAAAATCTGGTTCAGGGATTATAAATCCAGAAACTAAACCAAAGTCATTTACTTTACAATCCTTATATTTTTATCTTCGAGTGGTTCAGTGGTTATTTGATACTACCTTTACAATGAGGTTCATGCGTATATAATAAGATCTTATAATAATAACAAACTTGATAATGCTACCCCAAGACGAAACACACAAAATAGCTATCGTCATGTAATACTATTTCTGACTTCAACTACACAGAAACATAAATACTTTAACGATGAATATTGGATCGTCTGTTTGCCTACATTCCCTACCAGTGCTCCCTCAGTGCGTTTCAACGTGACACCCTCTCTCAGAATTTCCAACTAAAGATCAACAGAGCCTCTACCGTCTCACAAAATACAGACCCCGGTCCAACAGAACCTTCGGCTGTCTTGCAAAACACTGGCCCAAGGCTAACACACGGCTATCTAGGTCAGTAGGACCGTTTTATAGTCTACTAGGTTGTCCCAGTGTGTCTCTTTAAGTGTGTGTGCTCTTGTCAGCTATTATTTGTCAGTATTACCCAATTTTACTCTACTCTCTGTGTCTTCGTCTTGGGCTAGTAAGTCCTAAACTATTCTTTATTGTAATATTTGTATGACTCTATATTTAGTTCTAAATCCTACCCTAATAATTCAAAAAAGACCCAACCCTTTCTCAGAATGTCCAACCGAAGATCGATCCCCGATCAACAGAGCCTCCACCGTCTCACAAAATACTGACCCCGGTCCAACAGAGCCTACGGCTGTCTTCCAAAACACTGGTCATGTATCTAGGTCAGTAGGACCGTTTTATAGTCTACTAGGTTGTCCAAGTATGTCTCTGTAAGTGTGTGTGCTCTTGTCAGCTATTATTTAGCAGTATTACCCAATGTTATTCTACTCTCTGTGTCTTCGTCTTGGCCTAGTAAGTCCTAAATTATTCTTTATTGAAATATGTGTTTGACTCTATATTTAGTTCTTAATCCTACCCTACTAATCCTAACAAGACGTAACCCTGTCTGTAAACGTACTGAAATGCGTATACGTGATAATGTATGTGTTGACAAACACAGCTTTTTCTCACACATTCAAAATGAACGGATATTTTCTAGTATTCCTCCCCTCGCTACAAATTGACGTGATAATTACCAGAGTCAAGTCTAAACAGTCGAGTAGGAACACAAATTCGGCGCGTACATGCTTTCTCAATAACGCAGATTTTTATGTCATACATTAACAAAATTTATTGACATTACTTTTGTTTGAAAGGTAATTAAACTTTGAATGTGGTGAGCTTTTTACATTTTTGTTATTTGCATAATTAAATAAGAAAAAACTATGATTTTGAGTTAAGCCAAAGAACAAACTTAGTTAAAAAAATAAAAAATATAAATGGTATAATCAAGTTTGAACTTTCCTGACCTTTAAAATGACAAATTCAGAATAATAAAATTGTCTGATCCTTATCACTCTAGTAATCTCGTCACGCGTTTAAGCCTGTGTTAGAAGGGCTCGAGTAGAAGGGCGAGTTAATGGACGAGTTAGAACTTGACCAATGTAGACAGAACGGCGAGTCGCGTGCTGGGCGAGTCGGTTACTAGACCCAGTTGGCGGGCGAGTCGAGTGGTTTCAGCAGACAGACAGCTGCTCGCCCACTCTCCTACTCCCACCCCCAACAGTTTTATACTTCCACTTTCCTCGCTCTGTGTAACCGTTCAGTCGAGTTGAGAGTGCGAATAAAGAAACGTGTCTTTGTGCCATTTCGTCATACCTACTGTCATACTTTTCTATACTGCATGTGAACGAACATTTCTAAAATGCAGTGAGTACAAATTCGTCCGCCAACTGGGCCTAAGAACCGACTTGCCCATCACGCGAATCACCGTTCTGTCTACATTGGTCAAGTTCTAACTCGCCCTTCGCTCGACCAATGTAACCCAGCCCTTAAGCCATTTGCATTTTAACAGAGCTAATGAACTAAACGAGTGGAACAGTAGTTGTATTACTTTCATTTCACGTAGTTTGAAGAATCGTAAATCATTGCCGAGTCATTAAACAAATTAGTCCTCGAGTGTCTGCAGATGTTTCCAGCCAGCAAACTTTAAAAAATATAAACTTATTCGTTGACTTTTGACCTGAAGTGCCTACATTTAAGACTAGACGTTATAAAGAAAGAAACAGTTGACACTGTTTTGCACGATTGGTTCTTTTTTTAGCAAAGATCTAAAAATGATATGAATTTTATTGTTAACTAAAGGCAAAGAGATCGATTGTGATCAAGTAAAATAAAAGAACAGATATGGGAAATTATAGAGTGAATAAAGTTGACCTGGTGTATCAAGATTAATATTTATGAAGCCTGGTGTGAATCGAGTTAAAAACATACACATTGGAAGAAACAAGGGGAAATCATTGATTTAGAAATATGAAATTTGTTGAAAATGTTTGAAATTATTTATGACAAATATAGTTTAATTACAAAATAACTTTTTTTTATCCAATTTGATTTTATGTAAGACGCATATTTAGTATACAGTAGGTAAAGTATTTGCATATTTGTCAGGTTAAAACTATAATTGACTAAATTCTTATGAAGTCACAGAATCAACTGGTGAGACGATGTTTGTAAATGAACGGATTTGAAAATCGATGTGAATTGTATGACTAGATGGTTGTAAATTAAAAGATTAATCGGTAGTTGTAGATCAACAGATTAGCCACTGTTTATAGATTAACGATTAGCCGTTGGTTGTTTATTAGAAGACCAACCGATGTTTAAAGGTTAACAGATTAGCCGATGGTTTAGGTTAACAGATTATCTGGTGTTGTAAATTATTTTACTATCCGATGGTTTTAGATTAACAGATTAAACTTTGGTTCTGTATTATAAGACTAGCCGATGGTCGACATATTAGTCGATAGTTTTATATTAAAACTAACCGACTGTTGTGGATTAAAAGATTACCCACTGTTAATTGATTAACATTTCAGCCGTTGGTATTTTATTAGAAGACCAACCGATGTTTAAGGATTAACATATAAGCCGATGGTTGTTAATTATTAGACGATCCGATGATTGTTTATTAGATGACCAACCTATGTTTCAAGATTAACAGATTACCCACTGTTAATTGTTTAACATTTTAGCCGTTGGTAGTTTATTAAAATACTAACCGATGTTTAAGGATTAACATATTAGATGGTTTTACATTAAAATGTTATCCGATAGTTGTTTATTAGATGATCAATCTGTGTTTCAAAATTAACAGATTGCACACTGTTAATTGATTAACATTTTGGCCGTTGGTAGTTTATTAGAAGACTAACTGATGTTTAAGGATTAACATATTAGACGATGGTTTTACATTAACAGATTATCTGATGGTTGTTTATTAGATGACCAACCTATGTTTCAATATTAACAGATCACCCGCTGTTAATTGATTAACATTTTAGCCGTTGGTAGTTTATTAGAAGACTAACCGATGTTTAAGGATTATTATATTAAACGATGGTTTTACATTAACAGATTAGCCGATGGTTGTTTATTAGATGACCAACCTATGTTTCAAGATTAACAGACTACACACTGTTAATTGATTAACATTTTAGCCGTCAGTTGTTTATTAGAAGACTAACCGATGTTTAAGGATTAATATATTAGCCGATGGTTGTTAATTATTAGATGGTCCGATGGTTGTTTATTAGATGACCAACCTATGTTTCAAGATTAACAGATTACATAATGTTAATTGATTATAATTTTAGCCGTTGGTTGTTTATTAGAAACCTAACCGATGTTTAAGAATTAAAATATTAGCCGATATATTTTACATAAGCAGATTTTCCGATGGTTGTTTATTGGAAGACCAACCGATGTTTAAAGATTAGCAGATCACCTGCTGTTAATTGATTAACATTTTAGCCGTTGGTTGTTTATTAGAAATCTAACCGCTGTTTAAAAATTAACAGATTATACGATGGTTGTTAATTTTATTGGACGATCCGATTGTTGTAGATTAACAGATTAGCCTCTGCTTATAGATAAACATTTTAACCGTTGGTTGTCCTAGGAGACCTATCTATGTTAGCGACTATCATATAGCCCATATTTTTAGCTATAATTTAAAAAAATTAGTCATTGTATGGAGATTTAGAGATTGGTTGTTTATTTCCTGTAGTTTAGTTTTTCATGCGTTTCTCAGTTTTTATTTTCACATCATTGTAATAATTTGTACAAGTAATAAAAATGTCACTTAATTCGAAAGAAGTTAATAATTTTGAATCAATCCAATCTAACTGATATAACACAAGCGTGCCACCTACAATGCACTTCGTAAAATAGGTCACCTTTTGTTAGAGTAATGTTTTTCTACGCGATACACGGTTGTAAATGAATTGTAAACATTAGTTTTTGTCCCTAGAGTCGTCATACAATCTAGAATTGTTCATAGAACTACAATCATATCTATTGTATGCATTCTAAATATAACGTACTCTATCTCGAGGGATTGAAGTTTGAGTCAATTCGAGACTTTTTGTTATGATTGTGTAAATTAATTAGTTTTCATATTTTATGAGATCAGGTTTGCATTGGTAACAGTGTTTGCTACAGATTTGATTGTCTTGGAAACAGTTTATTACTCGACAAACTTCTCTGCCTTTGTCAATTAACTGCAGTTCCCAATCAAGCGAATGTACGAACGTACGTGAGTAAACGAAAGAGTATATCGTATGATTGTATTCTCTGCCTTACTGGACTTAACATATTACTATGTTAACTTATTTTATAAACTTACTGCTCAGAGCTCTTTTTACTTGTAGGTTAGGTCGTTTCGCTTGTTTCTCGGGCATTATCAAAAATAATTCAAATATATTTATCTGGTACTGGTTAATGAGCGTCACTTGGTGACACAACACATCTACAATACAAACTCACAAAACAACACATAACTGGAACATTTAGAATATTTTGAACACACGTGTGTCCGCGTACGTTTCTAGATCGATACTCGGTTCTTTTCAGAAACTTTTCTCGTCTCCCAAAATTTCGAAGAAAGCTTGATTGGATAGTTTTTGTACGGATAACTCACATTACCGAAATTCAAGTGCCTCTTTCCTAATCAGAACTCTGCCCATACTGTGTCAGGTTCCAGTTCACCGTTAACACCGCTAAGTGATTGGAAGTGCCTCTGTCCTAATCACGTGTCATTTCCGTGAAAATTTAAGAATATACAATAATCCGTTTGCATTTGCTTCGTGGCGAGCATAGATTGTGCCGCGGGGGTTGGTGAGCGTAGCGAGCAGAGGGCGGCGTCCTCTAGTAAATAGTAATACAAACTTGAATGTTTGGTTTATAACGCTGCTTGATTCAACTAAATACAGACTTGGTTTTTGTTCTCAATAACTTTTCTGGTCTCCCAAAATCTCGAAGAAAGCTTGATTGGACAGTTTCTTTTCTTCTTTCACAACTTAGAAGTCGACTTTTCTGTACATCCAACAGTTTCTGGGTTATAGTTATATCAGAAAAAAACAGTAACTTGCATTTTATACAAACTAATTTTGGAAATCTTTAGTCAAAAAGTGATTTGTATTTAATGTTAAGGTTCCAGTTTCTTTTTTGATTTTAGAAAAATACGTAGGGGAGACCGGGGCAACATAACGAACGGGGCAAGATGACTAATTTCGTGTTTTGAAAAATTGGTCATAGGTAGAAGCACCATACTTTTAGCATGGTGGCTTATTACACGGCGGGGATATAAAATACTTGCTGCAATCGGCTTTCATATTATGTGAAACAGTCCAAGAAGAAAAAAGTTTTTGTTGATGTCTGATGTAATTGTTGCCGCTCAGGAAATAAGCTTTTAGTCAAACAAAAGTAAGTTAAAGCAAATAACGTTTATATCAATTCGAAAGAAGTTTTATATCCTACATTTATACGGTATTACATTTTTAATTGCTTAGATCTTTTAGATTGCATAGGTAATCTAAACCATTTGTATAGTGTAACTGGGAGCAAAATTACGGACTTATTTATTTAGTTTTTGAATTTATTGTTTTTACAAAGGATATAATCAATATTATTTTGGTCAATATAGGAAGGGATGAAGGAGCATCTCTTACGAACCCCATTTTTTCAAAGATTGCATCAAGAAGTAGTATTTTTGAAATGGAACTATTACCAAAGCGTAGGCCTAGTATTGAAAACAATGGCTTTAGGAAACCAGGTAAAAGAATGTGTGCTGCTGTTATCACAAGCACTCCTGTGAAAATGGAGCTGTTAAGACATGTTAAGAGAAAATAAAAAAATTGCAAAACAACTGAAGTTTGGTTCAGCAGACTCTTTTAGAAAGCTAGGATTACAAAAAGAGAAAAAATATCTCTAAAGAAAATTTAGAATGAAGAAGGTCCTTCAATTTCCAAAAATGTTGAGATAAAATGCCTAGGTTGTAATGAACTTTACAAAGACCCGCCCACAGAAGACTGGGTTCAGTGCTCTGCTTGCCTCTTATGGTTGCACGAGGAAGGTT
Organism: Philaenus spumarius; assembly: GCA_018207615.1. Lineage (NCBI taxonomy): Eukaryota > Metazoa > Arthropoda > Insecta > Hemiptera > Aphrophoridae > Philaenus > Philaenus spumarius. The sequence continues at coordinate 142,217 of JAGFPH010002965.1, read as the reverse complement.
CAAATTAGGATTGTCAAAATTTTATTTGTTATTACTGGTAAAAATATACGAAAAAACTAAGTCATTCTAATATAGTTGTAAATTACATAAGACTAAACTTAAATTTTTCATTAAACTGATTAAACTGCCTAAACTTTAAAACTAAGCATAATTTATTGGTAGTGTCATTTATTTTTAAAAGCTATTTAAAATTAGCCTACCCTTATGATAGGATTTTGTCATCATATATTTGTTAAATACACTAAACCATAGCCTACCATAGTAAATTTGGTAGTAGTATTAATTTCCTTTTCCTTGTATGTGATCGTCAACTAGCCCCATAGCAAATGTCATATTACCTTTTATATGGGACAAAATGACAGATTTTTAATAGTTTGTTTCAACGATTAAAAAAATGAAGAAATACATCATTGTATGTCAGGTTATTTTATGGTTTTTAGAAAGACTAGGAACTAACCTAACTATTTATATGGTTATACAAACTGAAACTAATTTACCAAAATTTTTAAAAATAAAACCTCATCATCTTGCCCCGGTCTCCCCTATTGAGTTTAAGTTTTACAGCATTGTAAGTTTGAAATTATTGACTTTCTTTCAGTTTTGTTTTACACAAAAATATGGTCTAGCTATAAAACAACAGTTAGCAGTTTCGTTTGTATAATTAATTTTTTGCAGAAAATTTATAGTTGTATGAATTTCGTTTTTATTTATTGAAAAATATGTAATTTCGTTCGAGCTATAGCCTACATCGTTATGAAGGTAAACGTGATCGAAAGAAAGATTACTTTGGGTTTTGTTTTAGACAAAAATGTAGTCTAGCTATAATCCACAAATTCGCAGTTTAATTTGTACAATTAATTTGTAGCAGACATTTTTTAATTTCCTACTTATTGGGTATTTTAAACCTTTGTCAGCCAGTATTTACTATTTACGAAATATGTCTAGAGAATTATTTGTAAACTCCCATTAAATAGTTTTAATTTAGTTGTTGATGAAACGTCACTGAGGATGGCGACTTTTTTGTTGAAACGAGATTGTTGATCACATGTATTTTTGAGAGAAAGTAATTTTTATTTATTCCAAAATGCGTAATTGCGTTCGAAAGAAAGCTTACTTTATGTTTTGTTTTAGACAAAAATTTAGTCAAGCTGTAACACAGAAATTAGCAGTTTCGTTTGAATAATTAACTCCTGCGTGTTCCGCACGCCAAACCCGTTGGAACCTTCTATACGCATAATCATGTTGTCTTTTCTTTATAAAGGTGTAGAATTAATAATAACCCCAAACCTAAGATGTTGAATAATTTTAAAATGTTCAAATCAAATTATTTCGTATATTTTGTAACATCAGTTATAATTTAGGTTAAAAGAACCAGCAAGGCTCAGGTCTACAATTTAATAAGAACCTAACCTAAAATGTAGAAATGAATACAAATAATTGCTTCAAAGTTTGAGATCAGCTCTTAATGAAAATATTAGAGCAAACAGCTGTTATACCTGTTATTTTATTCAATTGGTTGCTATGGTAATAAAGGTAAATACATGTGTTGGTTCATCAGTCTAGGCCTAACCTAAGAATTTTTTTCTAGTCAATTTACAAATATTGAAATACAAAATGTTTTTATCAAAATTAATTACAGCCTATGTTACTCAGGAATAGTGTAACTTTTAGTAGTGTAGCTTTTTATTAGTAAAACAATTTTTTAAATCGATTTCGTAGTTCGAGAGATTACCTCTACATACAACAATTTTTTACCACTTTATTAGTATAGATGTAGCAGAAAGTTTAAAAATTTCTTCTTATGGTGTCTTTTAAACCTTTATAAGCCAGTATAATATTACTTAAAAAATATGAAGAGAAGTAATTGTAAACTTTCACTAAAGTGTTATAATTTAGTAGTAGCTCAAATGTCACTGAGGATGACGACTTTGTCGTTGAAACGCGTTTGACGAACACACGTACTTTTGTGAAAAGTGTATTCTGTGTCACTATTCTTAGAAACTGCACTGAAGGTGTCGTGTATTTAAAATATTTTATATACAACAGCACTTTAAATCGATTTGAAGGAAGACAATTAAATTTGAAAGTTTGTATAATCTGTCTGAGCAAGTTTTGTTCCCGTGAGTGAAGTCGATAAAAGAGTAATGTTTTGTGCAAGTTTAATTAATTTGCATTTTGTACGAGACAAAGTTTTACGAAGCAGTAAACAGCTTTTCTGATCAGTGGATAAAACGGTTTTCATTTTATTACACGAAACATAAAAATACAACTTGTCTGAGCATACTTTTTTTTATTTGGTATTTGTAATTTATGTATACTTTATTTGTTTAAAGCCTTTTGAATCTAAATGAAAATAATTGATGTACTATCTATACTAACATTATAAAGAAGTAGCATTTTTTGTTTGTTTGAGTGTGGGGGGTAAAGGAAGAAGATACCGGTAGCCCAACAAAAGTCGTAGGTCTAAATAGTAACATTTCGTAAAAATAAATAAGTAAAATCCTTCAGTATGCACGAATAAATTATTAATCTATACTTATATTATAAAGAGGTAAAATTTGTTTGTTTGCTTTTATGTAGGAGGGGGGGGGGGCTGGTTATTCCTGGAACTACTGAACCGATTGAAAAAATAGTTTCACTAATAAATAGTTACACTATCGCTGAGTAACGTAGGATATTCATTTTGATAAAAAACATTTTTATTTCAATATTTGTAAATTTAGTCTGAAAAAATCTTAGGTTAGGCCTAGACTGAGGAACCAACACATGTATTTACATTTATTTCCATAGCAACCAATTGAATAAAATAACAGATAAAACAGCTGTTTGCTCTAATATTTCCATTAACAGCTGATATCAAACTTCGAAGCAATTATTTGTATTTATTTCTGCAATTTAGGTTAGGCTTTTATTAAAGTGTAGACCTTAGCCTTGCTGGTTCTTTTAACCTAAATTATAACTGCTGTAATAAAATATACGAAATAGTTTGATTTGAACATTTAACATTAATTATCATCTTAGCTTTGGGGTTATTATTAATCCTTCACCTTTATTACAAAGAAAACATAAAGCACGCCTATTATAATATAAAGTGTGACCACAGCGGATACTTGGTGAAATTCCATAGTAAGGTGAAAAATAAAACTTACAAACAATTTCACAAAAACAACAACATAAAAGTTACAGCTGTGAGCGAAGCAATTGCAAACATATTATTGCATACTCGATCAGAGGCACTTTAATTGTGAACAAATTGATATGATAAAGTTTTGCGTTCAACAACAGTTATCTCAAAAACTAAGATAGGTAGAGGTCTGGAATTGGATTTATTAAATTTCTCAGGTCAGGAAACTATGAGATCATAAAAAATTACTATGAAATTTTAGTCCCTGGAGTTTTATATACTGTACATCCATTTCACTCTTGAAGCTAACTTGTACGCAAAATCTTTCTCTACCTGGAGCTACCTAACTGAGCATTTTTAGACCTATGTTTATTAGACTTTTTATCTTATATTTGGTAGTAGAATCGCCTCCTTGTGGGACACCCTGTATATGTAGCCGATATTTGTCTGCATTTTGCTTAAGATTTGGTCCTGATTTGGTACACATTTTGGTTTTTCAAATAGCTCAGAAGAGTTCGTTATCCAAAAATCCTACCAGCCGGAATCACATTTAACAAAAAAAGGAAAATATTTTGAGATTTTTCTTACTAGAATATAACATTTTGGAGGTTGTGTGCAAAAAAATAAGCTACACATTTTGTTTTCTTACACGACCTTATAGCCCTTCTGGTTCCCATAGAATAGGTCAAAACGTGAAATACCATATTTGTACACAGAAATTAACATAAAAACGAGTTTTCCCGCTGCGAACGAAGCGAAGCAGACCATTTCCGAGGCCGCAAGGTCGAGGTGCAATCTCGCTAAGGGCTGTGAGCGGAACGAAGCAGCTCGTGACCCGGTGCTGTGGGATTAGGTCCGAACAAATTCTGCTAATGTATTTTGCACACGCTTGCAGTTTTAAGCTCTTTAGTGAGTAGACCTATTTCCCAAATTGTTGGTTGAAACCCTAAAACACAGGCATATAAACTTAATTTTGAAAATTTGCTCAACTCACGTCAGTGGTTCATCTGCGTGGTCGAATTATTTTTAACTTGTAACGTACTTAATTCTTGCTACAACTAACATCTATATATATATAAGCGAAATACCACTCACTCACTCACTGGCTCACTCATCACGATTTCTCAAAAACTACCGAACGGATTGAAATGAAATTTGGTATGTAGCTTCCTCTAGGGCCATAGGTGCTCACTAAGAAAGGGTATGACAAATTTCGAAATTTCAGAGGAGGTGTTTGGGGGGATCAAAGTTACTAAAATCATAATTTCAGATCTTTTATTATTATGACAATAGTGCTTTTATTATTTAAGATCTATATATATAAAAGCCAAATACCACTCACTGACTGAACACTTAAAAAGAATACAATTATGTTAAAAAGACTGAAAATACCAACCACCACGGGCAACGCCGTACGGGTCAGCTAGTTTACTTATATTGATCAATATACAGAGTTGTAGACGGTAACATCAAGTCCGTTATGGCGTTATGCACTTGTCTCGTTTGAACAAATAGTTTTCCGCTGCAATATTTAATCAGGTTTTATGCCGTCCAATCTCGTTCACGAAGCTTGTTGTTTTAATTGAGTTAAAGCTCTTTCAATACAGTACATATCCAAAGTAAATTGGATCAGACTCTTGTGAAATTGATTTTGTATACAGTGCCGTAGTCGTGTCCACTTTTTGTAAAAATATCTTTTGAAATCGAACGTTGTTAGCGTTATTAAAACGAATTTCAACAGGAAAGATGAGGGATTCCAATGTCTCTTATGGTGAGACCTAAGGTCAGGAGTGGTCAACGAGCATCGATCATGGATGCCTAGAACTTTTTATTATTTTTTTATTTTTTAGAGGATGGAATGCTCTTACGCAGACCTCTCGGCCAAGAGAAGGTACTGTGGGACTCGATCCGCTGCCGCGCGGACCCACTACCCACTAAACCATCCCCCTCTCCCCAAACTGCTCACAGGGGAGGTGTAACAGCGTCTAGGGAATATCCCTAATGACTGTGAGAGTCAACCCGAAACATTACGTAAAAACATGGTTAGTGGTATGGTGGTGGCGGCATGAAGAAGTCTCTACTCGAGACCAGCCATCAACGAAATTCCAAGATCCATGCCTAAAACATCAATGGCATACTGGGGGTCCCGGAGCTCCGTTAAAGGCACGATCCCAAAAACGAGTGAAGAAGTCGGGCTGAAACAGAAGAAACGTGAGAAAATCATTCCCCGAGACCGGGCCGGCAGCCGAACACTATGGCAGAGGTGTACCAAAACATCACTGGCAGAAGGATCCCGGAGCTTCGATGAAGTCCCGGCTCGAGTTCGGAAGTGAAGAGCTGACTGAAACAGAAAGTGCAATTAATTAGCTCTTTAAGAATCGCTACTTGCAGCCCGACCGACAGTCGGACTATTGGAGACTGGAAGAGAGAGTCCGCCGGCGTTGTGTAGTGATCGTCCGTCGAAGAAACGTGGATTGTTCTGGATGACTTCGCTACCCGCAGTAACCGACATCAGGTACCAAGAGTACTCCCCAATGAACGCGTCCGCCAGCAACGACGAGTGTACGTCCGTTAGTCGTGATCGATGTGAAGCGCTCCCCGTGATAAAACATCCTCGGAACTTCAAGGCCCGTCCAAAAAACCTCACTGGATGTCTCTCGAGAAGCTCAGAAGAAGGCACTACCCCGGTACCTGTGGTTGTGTAGTCGTCCGTGTCCTGAAGTGAAGTGTGCTTCAAAATGATGGCTAGAACACGTTTTGGGATGCCGTTAAAATTGTATGATGTAATTTAACGGTCCCATTAGGTTGGATTTGGTCAACATTTGGAACACTCGTTGGTTTTCTAAGCGTTTCGGACGAATTCGTAGCCAAAAAATCAATCAACCAGAAGCACGTTTTAGACAAGTAAAATTTGTTTTGAGACTTTTGTAATAGAACGAAATGTTTTTGGGGTTTTATCTAAAAAAAAATGGGATGTTATTTTCACAATTTGTTTTTTACACGACCTTACGACCTTTGGTTAACCCAAAATCGATCAAAAAGTAAAATACCATAAAAGTACCCGGTTCAAATTCACTTGGAGGATTTTACAGTGTGGTCATTTTATCCGAGGCCGACGGCCGTGTTTGTACGCTGCGAGCGAAGCGAAGCAATCCATAAGTCGAGGCCTCAAGGACGAGGTGCAAACTCGCAAATCGGGCTTTACGGTCACGTAAAAAAACAAAATGTGCAGAATAATATACTACACGTATTGTTTCAGATAAAACTCCCAAAAAAGTTCCATTCTAGTACGAAAAATCTCAAAAGAAAGTTACGTCCTGCCAAAAAACGTTCTTTTGGTTGTTGGATTTTGTTGGTTAACGAACTTGTCCGAGCGACGCAGATAACTAAAGTGTGTACCAAATTTGGACCAAATCGGACTTAAAATACGGCCGTTAGAGTGCGTACACATAATATATACATTATACTTATGCAATAATGTATCATTTCTACTGACACCCCAAAACGTGTTCTGGGGACAACGGTCGGTACTCCGACCTTAGGTCTCACCATAAGGATAGCTGCAATAGCTCATCTATCCTGTGGAATTTCGCTAATAATTATCAAATTTAAAATTAAACCAATATAACCAACGATTTATATTCATGTCAGTTTTCACTTCTGACTGTAGTCCCGCGACGACTTTCTTTTTTTTATTTGTATGCCATTTTATAGTCTACTAGCTGGCCCGACCCGGCTTTGCACGGATAGACAAATCAACCTGATACTAATAATTAGCCCAATAATTGGTGTTTTAGTTCATTGTAGGCCTAACCTAAAATTATATTCAGTTTTTGATCCAAATCAGTTGTTGATCAAAATCAGCTGTTTTAAGCTTTTCATACGAACAGCTGTTTTTTGTGCCCCTGATAAAATCAAAAGAAATCTTTCTTCTTCTTCCTTAAGATTGACCTTCCATAAGATTAACATTGAAACTTTGAGGGCCACTGGGGCGTAGCCCTAATGTCCTAGGACTTCGGTAAATGGCCTAAAACCTTCCCAGGGTTAACCTGTGTTACTATACAAAATTTCAAAGCAATCGGATGGACGGTTTGGTAACGCATAAAGGACAAACATACAAACAGACAAACGTACAAACAGACGGACATACATTGAATTATATATATATATAGATAATCTATTCAGTTCACTATATATTTAATTAGTTGTAACTCACAAATACTTTTGGTCATAATTTGATTTGAAATCGAACTATAAATTGCAATATACAAATTGATAAATTCATCTTTATTTTAAGATTAAAACCTAAAAAAACAGATTAATTTTAGTGCACGGTTAAAATCTTCTACCCTGAATATAGTTGAACAAAATTGTATTATCATAAAATGTTTCATAACAGATGAAGACAAATTGATTAAACACGAATTATGCCAAAGTAGTTTTAAGATGTAGTGTGCTAGTTCTCCTGTCTCGTACAGTAATTATGCAAATTAATTTAAGTTTAATACAATACATGACTTGTTTATTTACTTTATCTCTTCTTAGAAACATAACACTCGTCTTCCAGATAAAATAGGAAATGCTACCGGATGTTTAAAAAGTAAAACATGACATGTATAATTCACACAAAACGAAATCTATTTATAGCCCTAATTTACAGCGTTTACTTAATTCTAACTCGGTGCTAGTCTCACTCGTAAAATTAATTACGAGCAAAGAAACTTAAGACTCGGCAAAAGTGAAAAAATGTTTCCGAGTTGATCACAGATCTCCAAGTGGCAGAGATGTACACTACTTGCATTGAGTTTGTGTGCGTTTCATTCTTCCGGTAGCAAATGTAGGGCAGCTCCTTAAAGGCGGAAACTATTGGTTTACACTGACTGTAAACGTACTGAAATGTGCATGCGTGACTATGTAAGTGAGTATGTGATATTAAACACAGCTTCCTCTCGCACATTCAAAATTAACGGATATATTATTTTCTAGTATTCCTCCGCCTGCAGCAAGTTGATGTGATAAACACCAGAGTACAGGCTAAACACTGGAGTTCGAACACAAATTCAGCGCCTACATACTTCCGCAGTAAAACATAGCTTTTTGTCATAAATTATCCAAAAATGATTGCACTTACTTTTATTTTAAATTTAATCAAACTTTGAATGTGGTAAGCTTTTTACATTTTTGATATTTGCGTTATTGAATAAGAAAAATTTGACTTTGAGATAAGTCAAAAAACGAATTTAGTTAGAAACAAATTAAAAAAAATAAAATGATACCCACATGACTGTCCTAACATTTAAAATGTCATATTCAGAATAATATTCCGATTATTATTACTCTAGTAATGTTGTAAGCTTTCACATTGCTCTAATGGGAGTTGAAATTCATGATGGTGGCTGGGTCTGCCGAGCCTAAGTAGTTTTTTTTTTAAATATAAATCGGTTACTTTATAAATAATTCAATCAAACAGCTGAACCACTGAAACTTTTCAGCTGAAAATGAGGTAGTTTTTTCGGAATTTTAGTACGGAGTTGATTCGTACTAAAAGTATCAGTAAAAGTTGATAGAAAATAAACACATCAACTTTTCCTATCAAGAGTTAACTATGCCTGCTGTGGTTTAGTAAAAGTTGATTCAAAGATGTTGCTCTCCACATGTAACTGCGCGCGCTTATCTTTATTTTGATTATCCCCGCCTGGCAGTCACTATTACTCGTCTATTTGTTGTAGTGCAATAGTGACCATGGATTCAGGTTAGGTTAGGATAAACTATAGCTGATGGATAAATAAAAAAATAACTGTGAAGAATGTTGCAACTTCATAATCACTTGGAAGTGGAAAAGGATTTTTCAAAAGCTCTTGCAACACTAAATGCAAATCCAAGAAGTGCTTGTGTAAGAAGAAAGATGTGCTCTGCCACTCAAAGTGTCACAAATCTTTACCTTGCTGTAATAAATGATAAACATTTTTTATCAATCTTTATATTATAAAGGTTTGCTTTTTTATTTGTTTTGTTATGCAGTAGACCGTTTCCTTGCAAAAAGTCAACTTTTACTAACTCAAGACAGTAAAAGTATAATTTCCCTAGGTATAGTCAACTCTCACTAGTAAATGTTAATCAAAATTCATCACTTTTCGCTTTCAATCAACTTTTACTGAAAAGACCAGTAAGAGCCGCCTTTACCTAGGCAGTCAACTCTTACTGGATAATCTACTTTTCCTGTAACATATATACAATTTTTAATGACATCTCAAAACTTGTTCTGTGGACCATGATCGGTGTTGATTGAATGCTCCCGACCTTAGGTCTCACCATAAGAGTCACTACAATAACTCATCTATTCTATAGAAATTTTATAGAAATTCTATATTAAATAGGATTAATTGTCTGTTAATATTAACAGATGTTTTAGCTATTAAGATTTTGTATTTTATAGTCATGTGGATAGGCACTTATGATGTATGGCATTAAGTATTACGTTATCAAATAACTAGACATCGTCCCAGGTCAGTAGTAACCTGGGATAATTTAGAACCAAGATGGCGGCCAGTCACGTGACTCCCCTCCTCTTCTACCCCCAAAAAATGCCAGAAGAAGAGCATAAAAAACGCGATAGCAGGCAGCTATTTCAAAATGATTCTCCATTTTCGATTGCTTAGCCGCGTGGGTTGGTGATCGAAGCGTGAGAACTGTAGTAAACTCTAACAATATATATCTTGGTTTTTGTTTACTTGTTTTTCAAACATTTTATATACTTTACCTATGTTTTATGCTCAATACATCTGAGGAGTTAATTTGAAGGTTTTTTTTCTATTACAATATTTTCTACACCACTGGGAGTGTAACTTGTATTTTAAAAATTAAATTATGGTTGCCTGGAAGCAGTCGAATTAGATCACAATTGAACATTTTAAACGATTCGTGTCTGTTAAAAACAGTGTCAACCCTCGCAGGTACAAGGGAAGCTACGGGATGTCCCAAAGTAATTGAACTAAATAAATCAATTTTCCACTTGAATTTACCGTCGAGCTTGGTTCATATAATTTTATTTCCAATACTTGTGATAGATATTTTTGAAAGTAGGGCACTAGGTTGTTAAAGGCATAAGACGATTATGTTTGGGTTTGCTGATAAAAATGTAGGGTGTTAAAAAAGTGTTGGGGGTCAGGCCTGTAAAAATTGTTTTTTCACATAAAAAATATTGTTTAGTTATTGTTTTAAATTCTTTTCTGTTTAATCAATTCCTATAAAATTGAGTATTCTTACGTACTTGAGTAACAATGTAATAAAACAGTTTGATTTCACCCATCAACTATAATACTTAAACAAAACCTAGCGTAGATTATACTTTGGGGTAATGATTACAATTGTAATCAATAATACAGGGGTGGCAAAAAGTCCCGGAACAACCCAATATCTTTTTCCAGGTTCCACTTACACAATTTAAACTTTGAAAATTGTTTATGGGTATAAAAAACTACGTTTTTAGAATATGGCTGATTTTTCACCTCCTCTGGGGGACGGCCCGTCAGGAGTCGGTGAAAAATCTTAAATGTAAGCATGGGTTGTTATGCATATCATTTTAAAGGTCTTGATGAGAAAAACACAACGACATAATAAAAATGAAAAATGGATGATCCTGAAAAAAGTTATGGCTGTTCAAAGTTTTGATATGCTGCATGTTAAATGAGCCTTATTCTAAGTTT
>JAGFPH010002965.1:94966-111387 GCA_018207615.1 Philaenus spumarius | reverse complement strand
GAATATTCTAAAATGATCATCACTGAATGTTACTTCCATATTGTTCCTGAATGTCCTAGAATATTACAGAATGTTCCTGACAGAATGTTTTAGAAGCGTCCAGATTGTTCCTGAACTTTCTAGAAGCTTCCAAAATTTTTCCAGAATGTTATTGAATATTCCAGAACGTTAGTGGCAGTATTTTGCAGAAGATCCCAGCCCAGAATGTTATAGAATGTTCCAGACGATTCTGGACCATCGAAGGGACTTCCTATTCCGGAAAATTTGAGAACGTTCTAGAATTTTAAACCCGAAATGAGCTATGAAGCTGAATACCTAAAACTTGCCATATAGCCTATTACTCTTAAGTTATATAAAGGTGAGACAAAATATTTGCATTTTGATTATTTGCTTCGAGGAGTAAAATATTGTTCATAGAAAATATTGTAGATACAATATACTTATAAATGCACTTCAAATTGGCGGAAATCATGATTTTGGCGCTTATTGGCGCTCAGCTGATCATGTAAGTAAGCCTAAATTTTTACCATATGTTTTTATTATTTTTGGTATCAGGTAAACAAAATTAGATTGGAGAAAGCAAGCGGTTTGGCGTAGGGTATCAAATACCTAGTACCTATTTAAGTAAGTAAGGAAATTTAATTAAAATTTGTCTCCCCACGAATTTATAATTGTTACTCCCATCCTTGAAACTGTTCTTCAAGGCTCGAGGAAACAATTCCAAGATAGCTACACTGATCTTTAAATTACAAATTCCAAACTCAAACAACCCCACGACAAAAATTCCTGAAATGATTCTCGTCGGAAAAAAAAACTGTGTCTAACCCTGGGAATGCCGCTAAGGGAGGACGACCCCAATGTAATTGAACTACATAAATCAATTTTCCACGTGAGTCGTCGTCAGCCTCGCTTCATTTTATCCACCGGCTGTACAGTAAAGAGGGGAAGAGACGTGTCTAAAGTTGATCAAAGTTGCCAAGTCTATGATAACAGAAGACGTGTTAACGTGAGGCGCGCAACTTCTGTTAATCTACGGATTATCTCTTACCTAACCTGACTTTAAACTTTACTTCTGATTAGGGTTTATCTTGCAACAACTCTTGTATTTACTTAGAACTAAATTAAGAGTTTATTCTTACCGTATCTAAAGTCTACAACACGTTTTTATAACTTCGTGTTATTCAAAAGACGAAAAGAGGTATTCAAAATCTGAGTGTAAGAGGAAGGGATATTTTGGGATTTTGGAAATAGATTTTCTAAGTTTGCGAATAACAATCCTGAGATGAGATTTTGAATATCCCTTTCCGTCTTTTAACACGTTCACTGCTACGCAAATTTCGTATTTCCTAAACTAGGAGCTGACCTTTTATTTTTTATATTTTTAGCCTAAATTAGTATAAATTTATTTATTTTTAACCTTTCTACGTAATAATCACTAATATTTTAATGCGGACGCACATGTGCGTCCATAGCACATAGGCTCAAAAATTGGCGTATTGGCTCAATTCACAATGCTCTGTGTATTGAAAATTTTTCAAATACGGGGGTTGGCGTGCCAAGCACGCAATACACTGCGTATTGAAAATACTCCCAAAACGGGGGTTGGAGTGCGAAGAACGCAATGCATTGCATATTGAAGATACTCGCAACAAGGGGGTTGGCGTGCCAATTATTAATTCTGATGAAGAATTAAGGAAGATATCGCAGATGGTGACTTTCATTAGGAACCATACGAACTATCTAACAGCTGTTATGTTAGTTAAACAGATTGTTAATAGATGGCGCCTTTCATTAGGAACCGTATGAAGTATAATATAAAAGTTAAAAAAAAATGAAAACATGTATTTTTTAAATGTTTGTATATTTTTCGTCAATAGCGGAGAACATAAGCTTTAAAATGATGCTTGAATAATTAATTGTGATGCAGAATTAAGGTAGATATCACTTAGCGACAAAAAAACACACCTTTGAGAAATAATATATAAGAATTACAAAGATCAGTATTTAAAATTGGAAAAAACTGAACAACATAAAGAGTTAACCTGATCAAAGAATGATAACAAGGAACTCCTTACCTTATGACCTGATAAGAAGAAACAATAACTTACGCATTTAATTGCATACTGTACTTTTACTTTAATTTCTTCACATGTGGCCTGAAATATATGCGATATTGTACTAATAAATATTATCATTATTATCTAGAGAAAAAACTATTCGATCGATTTTGAACAAATTTGCACCAGACACGTCAATTAGGCCCCTATAGATGCACGAAAAATGGTTTTGAACAGTTTTGAAAAAAAAACCCTAAAAATCAGTTATTATTATTAATAGCTAATCGAGAATTTGTAGAAAGATGCGGTTGTTTGCATATGGCAGCGAACATTAAAGGCTACAAATATGCCAAATTTGATCAAAAACCGTTTTTTTTATAAGAAAATAATAACAGATTTTTTGGTGTTTTTTTTGCCAAAAAGGGGGTTGTTTTTCAATTTTTTTCAAAACCGTTTATCGTGCATCTATACAGGCCTACTTGACATGTCTGGTGCAAATTTTTTTAAAATCAATCGAATAGTTTTCGCTCTAGCTTTGTATACATACAGACATACAATACAGATATACAGACAGACATTTTGTAAAAACCACTTTTTTGGACTCATGAAGTCCCAAAACGGATATTTCCACAAAAATCTCAACATCGATTTTTTTGCGATCACTAGACTTTCTCTATAATAGTGAGAAAGTAATACGTCAAGCTATTTTTATTTGATTACCACAGAAATGAATGTTTTTTTAAGACATTCAATTTGATGTACCACAAGTCATATAATTGTGTGCATTACAAGTTGTAGGCATGAGGTGATACGATGGGGTTTTGAAATTTTGTAAATATATATTTTCTAAGGTTCTCATAAAAGATGAAAAACTATGCCCGAGAACAGAGATTTTTATACCTCTATACGTCTTTTAAATAACATAAAATTGTAACAGTAACTTGTAAAATAACATTTGTGACCGTAGCAAACGAACGCGTAGGCTGATGTTTACAGAAATGCATGGTTTTTAAAGGGTTTTAACTTGATCTATCACAAGTCATCAGTACACATTTTTGAAATGGTGGTGGTAGGAGGGGAAAGGGATTTTGGTATTTTGTAAATAGGATTTATAAGGTACGCCCTAACCGTGAACAACTGTCCCGAGACGTTTCACTTTCGTCGTTTAAATAAAAGAGGTGATACATTTAAAATAACCGCCCTGTGTAAGGGTTTAGAGATCACCCAATCTGGCAACACTGCACTGCTCTAATTGGGTCTTTCAAAGTAAACCCCTCGTCCACTCCTTTACAAATACCGTTTTAAATCCTATAGGTACCTATACAGCCTACGGTACCTAGGATACCTCCTCCGATATCTAGGACTATTTTTTCATCATACGTATGAATATGCGTATGACTGACCACGTAAATTATGCGATTGAAAGAGCAGAGAAATTAGTAAAAACTCTTAAAAGGGTTCTATTAACTGTTAGTAAACGGAAGGTGTTGATGTCGTCTGCCTATTTAGTCATTCTGTAAGCGAAACACTGAAATATGAGAAATATAAGAGTCGGAGTACCTTTCTGAAAAGAATAATTGCGCTCAGCTGCGTTAGCACGTATAGGACGGAAATTTCCAAAGCAGCGGAGAAGTGGTCCCATCTGATCTGCAGCTGAATAAAAGAGTGTGCAAGTTTCAGGATCGAGAGATTAATAGCCAAATCTTAAGCGAGAGACAATAACAGAATGGCAGCAGAGATGGTCCATCGACGATAGAACAAGCATATGAACGAGAAAGCTTACCCCAGATATCTATAGTTTATCAGGAACATCATGAGAATAACGCAAGTGCTACGTGGTGGCGTATCGAGTCCATTACGGCTCTCCACCAGCACCCACTCAGTTAGACAAGCGGAGTGAACCTCTAACCATCAGCAGTGACACTACTTCCACGAGGCCTACCGCAATTGCGAGGGTACTGGTAGGTATCCTCCCACTCGTGGTACCCATCTGCACTTCTGCTTAAGGTGACCAGACTGGTCACTGGCTCGCTAAACGAATTGCTACGGTTTTGGATACACCTTCATGCCCACTGAACCACCCCGTGAATTCAGCGACACTTCAGATCTAATGGAAGCCGTCCCATGACCCACAAAAAGGACTGTTGCCAGCACCTCAAGCAGGTCCTCGTTGATGGCCTGGTTTCTCAAGCCCCATTGAACGAGTAACCGGCAGGCAGCACTTACGCACATACCTTACCCCACATCAATGCCGAAGGGTGCCGCCTGTTACCCACATGCTTGCTTGGACATGGGATTGGGTAGGTCCAATAAGGTTTTAAGCGTTAGCACCGTAGGGTATAACACTAACCCGAAGTAGTTGGGTAAAAATAGGTAAATCTGGAGATTTAAATTACTGGATCAAACAGGCTCATGAGGAAAGTTCGAGGAACACCTCTATAGGTTTAAGAAGAGAAGCGATCCCTCTTGCGTTTATTGTGAGACAGACATGTCAGAACACAAACTTTGATCGTGTGATAGATGAATTTTACACAGAGAGGGCTAGAAAGCGGCTCTTGGAATTTCCCCTGCTTCTAAAATAATAGGATTTATGCTCAGCAGCGGAGGTGCATGGATAGCTTGCACTACATTTTTTACGTCAGTAGGAGGAAGAAGGCAAGATTTTAAGCCAAAACGTGAATTGCTCGACATTTAATGAGAGTTTGGTTTCTATCCGGTAAGAGTCCGGCACTCCGGACATGTTATCATGTCAAACATGATGTCTATGAAGATTTTCCCCGCATCAAAAAAAAAAAAAAAAGACACCAAGTGGTCTCGATCCTTTAGGTAGTTTTTAGTACAACTTTTATAAATAAACAAACTTCCCACAAAACACAGCGGCCTATTTATCGATGTTTTCAAATAAATTTATCGTTAAGGGATTTCGGTTCCCTCTACAATCACTGATCACAGGTTTAAAGTCAGCAAGTCGTGTTGTCCAATTAATAATTCAGACACATTGACCGCGTTTCACCGGGGGGGGGGGGGGGGGGGCGGCTAACAAACGTCAGGAAGCCGAGTAAATAGAAATCATTACGCCGTGTTTAATTCGATTGTACGTAGGACGTAACAAAAGCATACGTAATGCGGCCCCGGACCTGAGAGACATTTTACCCCCCTTCAACCCTTCGACTCATCAACTATGCAAATTGTACTAAACTACGTTTACATCAAATGAGTACGTTTTACATTTAAATTACAAAGCAGACGACAACTTTGTCACAGTGGTTTGGAGTTGGCAGACAAAGTTCGCTAAGGGTTAGGTATAGCGGAAGCTTAAACCATACAATAAGGGCAATTATGATAACCTAATAGGTCCCCTGTTTGTACACTGAATGTTTCCGTATTAGAAAGATAGTTCAGCGTGAGTCTTAATAAATAATTCGACCACGCAGCTGAACCGCTGACGTGAGTTGAGCAAATTTCGAAAAGTAAGTTTATAGGCGTATGGTTTAGGGTTTCAACCAACAATTTGGGAAAAAGGTCTATTCACGACGGTGCTGAATAGCTGCAGGATGGTTCGCACGCCATTCCGCATATTGGTAGTATCTTCAACACACAATGCATTGTGTGCTTCGCACGCCATTCCGCATATTGAGATTATATTCAATACACAGAGCATTGCGTGCTTCGCACGCCATTCCGCATATTGAGATTATCTTCAACACACAAAGCATTGCGTGCTTCGCACGCCAACCCCTGTTTTGGGAGTATCTTCAACACACAAAGCATTGCGTGCTTCGCACGCCAACAACACGGTAGAATCCACCGCATGGCTTTGAAACGGGTGCTTCTATGGTATTTTACGTTTCGATCGGTTTTGGGGGAAGCAAGGGAGCTATAAGGTCGCGTAAAAAAACAAAATGTGCAGAACAACATCCTACGTTTATATTTGTGGAAAAAACGCAAAAACAAATTTATTCTCGTAGGAAAAGTCTAAAAAATAGTACTTAGTTTTGATTGATTTTAGGGAACCAACGGGTGTGTTTGATAAGGTCGTGTAAAAAACAAAATCTGCATATAGTACAAAACATCTCAACTTTACTTCCTGTCAAAAAACGTGCAACCGGTTGATGGATTTGTTTTTTCTGGCGAACTCTCCCAACTAGTTAAAAAACCAAAGTGTATACCAAACTTGGACAAAATCTGACAACATGCTGCCGTTACAGTGCGAATATATACACACCATTTATTTTTTAATGACACCCCAAAAGTGGTCGGCCTAGGATCAGTAACAGCCCCCAAGGTAAAATCCCCAACATTGATGTGAACCGGGTACTTTTAAGGTATTTTATGTTTCGATCGATTTTGGCGGAACCTGACGGGTTATTAGGTCATGTAAAAAAAAAATACAAAATAATGTATTTTAATGAAACTCCAAAAACATTTTTTTTCTAACACTGAAAATAAAAATAAAAATACTTCCAGTCAAAAAACGGGCTCCCAGATGTTGTATATTGTTGGCTAACTAACTCCTCGGAACGGCTTAGAAAACCAACGTTTGTACCGAATTAGATGTAAAATGTTTCCCCAAAACACGTCAACTCCTATAAAAGCTAATGTACACATATAATATAACAGCTGATTTCACCCATGATCTGTAATACTTAAAAAACCCAGCGTAGATTATACTTTGGGGTTATGTTTACAACTTCAACCGTTATAATTCCTTGTGAAGTTGTTTTTTTTAAATATGAGTTATAGAACTAATATATATATATACAGTACTATATTACGTTATAATATTTGCTGTGAGGTTATACACTGTATATAAATACAACCTTGTATCATCAATATATTCATTTATACAAATTTAAAAAAGAGATAGGTATTCGTTTAACTTCGGAAACATTCGTACATCTTCGTATAACATATAAACATATTCCATTATTAATTTATTCACTATAATATTTATAACTTCTAAATCATTTGATCCATCAATATGAATTAAAGTGCAATTAAAATTGAATACTTGTATCTTTTTTTAAATATGTAATAATGTCGTACATAAATAAACAATGTTAACAAATACCGTAGTCCTACAGTTTAAAATCCTTATAATTGTACACATTTACAGAGTTAAAAATCTCCGTCAGTATACTTAGATAGGCCAGGATAGTGTCTGTTGTTTTTAAGTAGTACTTTTTTTAATGACGTATTTCTGATGATTATCTAATTAATCTGCATGTGATTTTTCACGGGGTTTTACTAGTATAAACGTATTTATATATATAACATTTTTAATAACACCCTAAATGTATTCTGGGGACCATGATCGGTGCTCATCGACCAGTCCCGACCTTAGGTCTCACCATAAGAGTCACTGCAATAGCTCATCCTTTCTCTGGCAATTCACTAATAACTTATTCGAATGTGTAGAAGGTCAGTTTGTTGTCGATGACGAACATACTTTAAACGTAATAAATCAAGATAACTATATAAGTGACTAGCTGACCCGAACGGCGTTGCCCGTGGTGGTTGGTATTTTCAGATTTTTTTAACGTAATTGTATTCTTTTTAAGTGTTCAGTCAGTGAGTGGTATTTGGCTTTTATATATATAGATCTTAAATAATAAATGTCATAATATTGTCATAATAATAAAAGATCTGAAATTATGATTTTAGTAGGCCTAACTTTGATCCCCCCCAAACCCCTCCTAAAATTTCGAAATTTTTCATACCCTTTCTTAGTGAGCACCTATGGCCCCAGAGGAAGCTACATACCAAATTTCATTCCAATCCGTTCGGTAGTTTTGAAGAAATCGTGATTTAATAAGTTTAATCCGCCCAAATCCACCCTTAAATTTCGAATTTTTCAAACCCTTTCTTGGTGAGCACCTATCTCCCTAAAGGAAGCTACATACCAAATTTCATTTCAATACGTTCGGTAGTTTTTGAGAAATCGTGATAAGTGAGTCAGTGAGTCAGTGAGTGGTATTTCGTTTTTATATAATATACTAGCTGACACGTACGGCGTTGTCCGTGGTGGTTAGTATTTTCAGTCTTTTTAACGTAATTGTAATCTTTTGAAGTGTTCAGTTAGTGAGTGTTATTTGGCTTTTATATATATAGATCTTAAATAATAAAAGCACTATTGTCATAATAATAAAAGATCTGAAATTATGATTTTAGTAACTTTGATCCCCCCAAACCCCTTCAAAAATTTCGAAATTTTTTATACCTTTCTTAGAGAGCGCCTAAGGCCCTAGAGGAAGCTACATACCAAATTTCATTCCAATCCGTTCGGGCGTAATTTGAGGATGATCAAAAACGCATTGAAAACGCAAGGAAAATGCAAAAACGCCTATTTCTGGCGTAATTTTGGGAGAATCTCAAACATTTTTTAACAGACTACTTTTAGGCCTTCAACGAACCTAAGTACCAAATTTCAACATTTTCTGCCAAGTAGTTCTCGAAAAAGCTGAGAAAACGCAAAAAATCGCTAGAAAAACGCGAATATTGGGCGTATCTTTGGGATGTTTTCAAAATCCGTTATTAGTGCTCGTCTAAAGGTCCAACTGAACATGCATGCCAAATTTGAACTCATTTGGTTCAGTAGATTTTTAGTTTGCTGATGAATGAATCAGTGCCATTTCGCTTTTATATAGATAAACAAATAGTTTTCTTAATTTGCCTGTGAATTATGGTAATAACGTGAGATTTGATAAATAGCTAAACTATTGACTTATTTATTTCGTTAAAATTCAAAACTCTTTAAAATATAGGTTTCTAACAAAAATACTTATCTTATTAGACAATGTTTTCTAAAAGACAAAACCTTCGTCAGAAGTGATCCCAATCTAAGGAAGACGAATCGGTCTACCTCGAGGGATAACAAATGTATCGGGTTTCGGTCGAAAATCTAAATTAGTGCGATTAGAAAACGGTTTTAAAGAATCAGGTTTGGGGCAGATACTATCAGGGTGGTTCAGCCCTTCATATTTAACGAAGCGTTGGAGACAGCGGACATAATGCACCGTTGTTGGGGCTGTCGTCCCCTTGCAGGACTCGTATTGTTGAGGACATTCAGTAAACTGCAGGTTCATAGTGAGCCAGAAAGAAAACAAACAGTCAAATATACTTTGTATTTATGTTATTACTAGCTGACCCGTACGGCGTTGCCCGTGGTGGTTGGTATTTTTAGTATTTTTAACGTAATTGTATTCTTTTCAAGTGTTCAGTCAGTGAGTGGTATTTGGCTTTTATATAGATCTTAAATAATAAATGCACTATTATCATAATAATAAAAGATCTGAAATTATGATTTTAGTAACTTTGATACCCCCAAACCCCTCCTAAAATTTCGAAAATTTTCATACGCTTTCTTAGTGAGCACCTATGGCCCTAGAAGAAGCTACATACCAAATTTCATTCCAATCTGTTCGGTAATTTTGGAGAAATCGTGATTTAGTCATTTTTACCCGCCAAACCACCCTAAAATGTCCAATTTTTTAAACCCCTTTTTTAGTGAACACTTATGGCCCTAGAGGAAGCTACCTACCAAATTTCATTTCAATCCGTTCGGTAGTTTTGAAGAAATAGTTTTTTAATAACTTTAATCCCCCCAAACCCTCCCTAAAATTTCGAATTTTTTCAAACCCTTTCTTAGTGAGCACCTATGGCCCTACATACTAAATTTCATATCAATACGTTCGGTAGTTTTTGAGAAATCGTGATGAGTGAGTGAGTGAGTGAGTGGTATTTCGCTTATATATATATAGATTTATATTTATGGATTGTTTTAATTTCTATAACTAACCGACTAGCTGGTACCTGTTGTTTCGCTTGCAGACTATCTTGTAAATAGTGTGCCTGACCGTTACACGGAATTTAAAAAAAAAATTGTTTTAGATCCGAGATCAAAGGCCCAAAATCGCACAGTGAGTTTTGCCCAAATCGATCTATGTATCCCTATAGGCCTACGTAAATCATTAGCTATGCTCCAATAAAGAATGAAAATCCCATTTTCTGCCAGTTTGTTACGCATAACTGACGAACGAACATAAAACATTAGGCTACAAATCAAGTTTTGCGGTGTAATTAATATCTTTGAGAACTTTTCACATTATTACACACTGGTTTGATATTCAGGGTGTTTACAAACTCCCTGGAAATATTTTGCGTATTTGTTCCTTAGGTCAAGACAATCAAAAAACGTCATATGGGTCTGAAATGCCTAGTTTTCTGTCTGTCCGTCTGTTTGTGTTTTTTTACAAATTATTGTATAACTTGAGTACTGTTTTAGATAAAAACTTCAAATTTGGCACGAACGTGTACCTTGATAGGTCAAACAATACGATATATTAAATAGTTTCAAGATGGCGGCCATTTAAAATCTTTGATGTTAAATTTCACGAAAACCGTAATTTTTATAAAAAAAACGTTACCAGTAATAACAAATGTAGAATTTTAAGATGAACAAAATCATACGTTATTTGCTACAATCGGATAATAAATAACTGAGTCATAAAACATTTACTGAAATAAATATCATACAAAATTTGCACTAAACAATAATTATTAGCCGTGTACAGTTGTTACATAATTAGGTAAATGTCTCATTACTCAGTTATTTGTTATCCGATTGTAGCAAATAAAGTGTGATTTTGTTCGTCTTAAAATTCTACATATTTTATTACTGGTAACATTTTTTTATAAAAATTACGGTTTTCGTGAAATTTAACATCAAAAATTTTAAATGGCCTTAAAACTGTTTAAGATATCGTAACGAAATTTTATACACTTGTTTAACCTATCAAGGTACATGTTCGTGCCAAATTTTAAGTTTCTGTCTAAAATAGCACTCAAGTTATAAAATAATTTGTAAGAAACACAAACAGACGGACAGACAGAAAACTAGGCATGTCAGACAAATATTTATATGACTTTTTTTGATTGTCTTGACCTAAGGAACAAATACACAAAATATTTCCAGGGAGTTTGTAAACACCCTGTATATTTAACTTTTTAACTAGCGTATACAGTAAATAAAAACGCTGACGATCTTGTCAGTGTTAGGCTTTTGATCCAAATCAGCTGTTTTATTTATAATAGAAGCGTGTCAAGTGCGTTCGCAAAACCCCTAATTTTGTCCATAATTTTTAAATTTTCAAATAAGAACTATAAAGATTTCCCTAAAAATTTAATTTTTTTAGTTAGAACCTTGTCATTCTGACCTAACAAAATATCTATATATCTAATTCCGTAAGCCCAAATTTGCAAATGAAATTGTGAGCGAACGGTAGGTCGTAGAAAGCTAGGAGAGGTCTCATTTTAGAGGTCTGGGCATGAAGTTTTGGGGGAAAATATTCATTTTTGTTAATTGTGTCACGAAATTCTGTTACGGAATAATTACCATTTATTTATTAGCATGGGAATATGTAGGTGTAAATCAGGTGATTTTTGTGTTAAAACAGGTGATTGTATATAATAATTCCCATTTAAATATTATAGGTAGGCCTATATATAGCTAAATCAAGTGATTTTAATGTTAAAAACAGGTGATTGTATATAAATTGGAAAATTCAGCTATCATAACAACACACAAATGTGCAGTTTTGTGATGTGTTTTTTTACTGTAGCTGTGTTTTTGTTTCACAGTGAGAATTAAAATCAAAGCTTAGGCTATATGATTAAACACAATATAAAATTAGTTCTACTGTACTTGCTATTTTTTACTGTAACGAGTAACGCTGGAAGACCACCTCGCAAAGGTAGGCCATCACAAAGAGGTATTGCTCCTAGAAATAAAACCTTTATATAGTGGCTATTGCCCCTACAAGCCACGAGTTTTTGTGTATTTCTTCTCAAAAGTTGCACAACGTTGAATATTGGACGATTGATATAGATGTTTTCTACAGTTTTACGTTTAAAAATTATACACTTTTTCGGGTGTCTTTGCGAACTTTAGATATGTAGGTGGTTGGTCTGTTATGGCGTTGAACAGTAATACTTGTGGATGCGAAACTATCCCCTCACTAACCATTTTATGCAGGGTTGAAATTAGGTGCACAGCTTCTCTACCAAGACCTTATTAATGAATTTACACGGGGTTTTAAACAACAAAATTAATTTATGAAATTATTCAGCAGCACATTGTGCTTTTGTACACAACATTCTAGCCCACCAAAATCGATATAAACGTAAAATACCCGGTTCAAATCCACCCTAGATCAAACCGAGATCGACTCCCGGATTGCAAACTCGTAAAGTGAGTTTGTATCAGCAAGCAAAACAAAAGAGTCCACATCCATGGCCGTAAGGTCGAGTTGCAGATTCGCAAAACTAGTTTTCCGTTGCCAGAAAAACGAATCAACACGTGAGCAGGGCCTGGAGGCTGAGGTAGAAACAAATTCTAGTAATATATTTCGTACACACATGCAGCTATTCAGCACCTAGGTCAAGAAGACCGATTCCCGAATCAGTTGGTTGGAACGCTCAACTTAAGCCAGTGGTTCAGCTGCGTGTTCGAATTATTATCCAACTCTTAACGACTTGCCAAGCCTATACCCGTCACAACCCTTGCACCGGTTAATACTCCACAACGCCCATCTCCAGGTGGATGTTTGCCCACCCTTAACGTTTACCAGTGTTTACACGCATTATCTCATTATCGTCAAAAACAAATTGACTTGACGGAACTTCCTTGCCTTAAAGCGTTTCCTTTCACTAATGACATCATTACTTCCTTTGATAAAACATGGGCGCGATTTGTATCTAAGTAGAAAAAAACCTGCGGGGAATTACTTTTCCAACGTCTTCGACAAGTTTACATATTTTAAACTAAGGGTTGATGTTTCCTGCTCGTAGGATATGAACCAGGCTCGCTCAGCTTGCAATAATTTATTCAGTGTTTTCACATGCGATCTACTAAATTGAAAGGCTTAAATATGCTAACAAACGTTTGCTTTACTTCCGCCCTCTTACCATGGATATGAAAAGCTACCTGGTGTTCGACCGATTCGCAGAAAGGTAGCACACCGTTCATCATTTAGAT
The DNA here is from genome assembly GCA_018207615.1 of Philaenus spumarius. NCBI lineage: Eukaryota > Metazoa > Arthropoda > Insecta > Hemiptera > Aphrophoridae > Philaenus > Philaenus spumarius. The sequence continues at coordinate 98,295 of JAGFPH010002965.1, read as the reverse complement.
CTGCAGTTACTTTACTTTCTCTTCTATGTCAAACAAAGCATTGCAACTAAAATCTAGAACTCATGCGTCAGGAGTATCTAGAGGTGTTTGTAAGAAATTTGAATACATGGTTTACAAAATGTATTGCCTATTCTACAAAACTCAAGGAATATTTTCTCTCCCAGCATACATCCACCAAATTTTTACTACTGCTTCAAGTGCTGCTTTAAAACATTGTGCGGAATTTAAAAAAAATACTTACAATTAACTTTTAAAACAATAGCATATTTCATTACTAGTACCGAAAGTGGCCGTTTTCCGTGCACTGACGAAAGTTCACGTGTGAGGCGGAGCCGAGCACGGAAATAATTCAGTCATACACCGGGAAAGACACTTTCGGGGCGAGTTATGAACGATACTTTTCATCATACTGCAAGATGATGCCATACAACAATCCACCAGAAGAACATAATTGAAAGTATAAACTTATTACAAAACAAGCTAGCTAATAAGGTTATAAATATAAGTAATAATAACAACTGTACCGTGAATGTTAACTTCAACTTTTAAACTGTAAATTAAAAACGTTCTAACAATTCCTAGTTTTTTTCATTTACTTTACCTAATTATTGTTGGTTTGTTTTCCCGTTACTATGGGAACGGTAGTTAACAGCGTGTCCAGCTGGTTTAAAACTGAAAATAAAAAACAAACACTAGCGCTGACAAAGGCAAAACTTGGAAGCTACTTTTCCGTGCACTAGACGGAAAATTTCCCGTGCACTAGGGAAGATATCGGAAAACAGCTGCTTTCGGATATGTTTATGTGTATTGAAAATGCATTTCTTTCAAGGCAGTATGATGAAAAATATTTTCAATAATGAATTAAAAAGCTTAGAATTTTTATGTTTTTAACAGTGAATAAAATTGGTAAACATTATTAATTCTTTAAATCCCTTGATGTTAAGTTGTATTGTTATGAAAAGGATACTTCCTAAATATTTCACACAATTATCTTGAACAGTTTAAAAAAATGTTCCTTACCTCTTAAGAATAAACCTTTTCGTGAATTCGAAAAGAAACACATAGGCCCTACATGGAATTTAAACAAATTTTTGTTAATACGTCCCCGTTTCATGGTCAGATAAATTGTCATACTCTTCTTCCAACTTCCTTTTAGCTAGGATAGTCTTCTAACCCTCATATTTTTAAATATATTATATTATACAATTAATAATTAATGTATACAGTAAAACTTTAGTAAAAGTATGCAAAACATACTAAGCCGGAGACCAGGTAACTGCACGCGATTCCACGTTCACCGTGCAGTACAGGTCTTACGGGATAATTGACATGCTACTACCATTACAAGGAACATCACGTTTATTGTCATGCGGGTTGCGTCAACTTTCCGAGCGTTGCATGGGAGTTGTTTTTTAGTTGGCTACTATCGCTGAGACTGTCGTAAGGATAACATGGCTTATGGGCGCTCTGTACTGCACGGTGAATGTGGAATCCAGTGTAGTCATATCCTGTCAGTTTGGAGAGCCAATCACCCTTTGATTTACTTCCGCCCCCCTACCCGCAAACCACAGATATGAAAAGCTAATTCTTAACTTCGCGCACCAAGTTTGATGTATTTCTTTTAAAATCTTACACTGTAGTAGTTCTAAACAGTAAACAGCTATATCTCTTTATCATATAAAACAAATTACTGTCATGCACGCAATAACTCTGCGCATGCGTCAGGATTCAGCACACCGCTACCCCCACCACTCTACCCCGATTCAAGTGCCTCTGTTTTTAGCTGACAAATAACCACGTAAGGTTTCGGACAATCAAAGCTGGACACCCTGTATATATACATAATTAGCTTAGTCAAAGTATGCAAAACATCCCAAGCCGGATACCAGGTAACTAGTCTTAGCCCGTCAGCTTATAAGCGAGCCAACCACCTTTTGGTTTACTTCCGCCAACCTACGCGCAAACCACAGATATGAAACGCTAACTGGAAGCTTCGCTCACGAAGTTTGATGCATTTATTCAAAAAAAAGGACAAGAAACACCTTACTGTAGTAGCTCTAAAAAGTTAATAGCTATATCTCTTTATCATATAAAACAAATTCCTGTCATACAAGCAAAAACTCTGCGCATGCGTCATGATCCATATCGCTGCTACTCCGATCCAAGTGCCTCTGTAATAATCAACCGTGAAAATATCAGTGAATAGAATAATCTGTTTGCATTTGCTTCGCCTTGAGGTGCCGTGGGGTTTTGTGAGCGAAGCGAGCCCTCTGATTAATCAACAGTCTAATAAAAATTCAATGAATTGATTTTATCGTCCACTTTGGATCTCTTTTGAAATCCAGTTCGGTACAAATTCCTTTTTCAACCCGTCCTCTCTAACAAATTGTTCTCCTCGCCAACTTACTTAACCAATTCCGAGCAAACAACAATAACTTAACAAACCCACATTTCCAGGGCAGGAAACTGACGCGGCGTGTTTGGAATAGTTCGGTGTCGTGCTATCCGATGGAAACCGACGAATAGTTTTATAAATTATTCCACAACAATTTACCAAGAAAGTTAGTCCATCGGCGATAAATCCGGCCTAAATAGTTTCCAGACAGTTCATCTGCCACGTCTCCGAGAGACATGTCCCACAGACGGGGTATTTATTAATGGCTCCAACATGTGCATGTCTGCTTAATGACATTCTTTTACTAATTAAGGTTATACATCCAACTCTGAACATGGTTGGATACGTCACAACTGGTCGTAGTCAATCATGTGCAGAGAACATTGTATTATTGTTAAATTCCGTAGTAAATTAAAATATTATTTGCGAATTTCCGTAGAAAACATTGAATTATTGCAGTGAGTCTAATTGTGAGATATAATGTCGCGATTGGTCAATGAGCACCGTTCATAGCCCCCAGGACACGTTTCGGGGTGTCATTAAAAATTGCATACATGGGGTCACAAAAAACCTTAACGGGTAATACAAGATCAGAATGTATACGTTCAAATAAATAAAAAATTATCAGTAATTTTTTTAAGTGAAAACTTCTTCGTTCGTCGCTTTTTTCATGGGTATTCGAATAAAATTTCTCGTACCCAATGTATTCTAGATGGGTGTAGTACATACATACAAAATAAGAAAAAAATATGTATGGGTTAATTCAATGGCTGTATGAGTTAATTTAGTCACGACACGCATCGATGAAATAAACATTGTGCTTCCTCATTTTGTATGTTGTGTTAAAATGGTTTACTTGGTAATAACTCTGAAATGGAAATTACACTTTGGAACGGCCAATCGACCGATCCAATTGGGGTTAATTAATTACATT